>JASSUY010031251.1:0-46213 GCA_032466535.1 Forpus xanthops | reverse complement strand
TGTACAACCTACGTGACTCGCTTCGATTGCATTACTTGGGTTTGGATTTATCTGAGAGTACATTCCTTCCCTGTGAAAGCATGTAACTACTATGGGGACAAATCCTAAAATAGAAATGAAGACAAAATTCTACTGACCTCAGAAAGTCAACATTTTTATCTACTTCATATCAATATTCAATGATTTTGCTGTTGATCACTAACAGACTCCTAATGCCTCCTGAAAGACCAGGAATTAAAGGTTTCAAGTCCACAAATACAGTTTGTGGAGAGAAAGAAAGAATTTCAAGGAAATTAAGAGGTTCATTGCAAAGTCAGAAGAAAAAAGGAAGAGGATCTGATTTGGAAGATCAAATGAAAGTGCGAAAGCTAAAATGTCCAATTATCCATTTTTCAGACTGGGGAGATTTATTCCTTGTGTTGAGCCATTCAGCTCAGTAGGAGTAATCCCTGTATAAAGCTGTGTTTCCCCCAGTTACAAGTATCATAATCACAACTGTTAGTCATAGAGGAATTTATGTAAAAAGAACAGGTATTTTCCCTTCCTCACGAATTTTAAAAAGCTGCAAAATGTATTTTATCTGTCCATTAGCTCCCAGTTGTAGCCCAATTACACGAAATTACAGATACAGAGTTTTCCATCACTGCATTGATATAGAAGTCCACTGTGTTAACTTGAAAACAAACCACGAAAATGTAGGATGAGTGAGTACATAATGTACAGTTTCACCTATAAAGTAAATTTAAATTATTCATATACACAATTAAAGTTTCTTAGGGTCTTGCTAGCTCCTATTTTCTTCCTAAGTCAAAGAATTTAAAGTCCTTACATTCTCTGTCATTAAATGGAAATTTTAAACAGCCTGAAACTAAAATAATTCATCATTAGTTGATCAACAGCAGACAGTGAAATGAAAGGATTTGCTTTTGCAGCACAAGACTTGCCCTGGGTTCTAGTGCAAAGCTTTGTGTTTTGGATAACTGTGTCTCTCAAGACCTGAAGGTCAAATGGTGTACAGTATTTCTGTGTATTTCAGACACTATGCTTTGCTCATTTGGAAGCCTGAGAAGGTAGAATTGCTATTAATTAGAAGATGAACATTTATGAATCTATAGGAAGAAGATTCATAAAGCTCATTAGTAGATGTCATAAAATGTATTCATTATGCAGCTAACTTATTTTGAATGGAAGCCACAAAAATGTTTAAAACAGAAATGCAAGTTTTCATAAGATATTCTTATATATACAAATATATTTCCTAAAGTATTTCTCTAACATAAACCACTGTTTTCTTGACCAAAATAAAGATTACAAATGTGTCCATGAAAAAGAACTATATTCATAACAAGGAGAATAAATTTCACTGAATATCAATATCTTCTGAAGTGCTCAAAACCAACCATTAACTTTCTTCTGAAAGAATAACTTGCCATTAATTATGAGCAAAAGGACACCACGGCTAAAAAAGGATGCAGCTGTAGAAATGAATTTTTGTGTGCTACTCCTGTTAAAGGTTCCAGCTGTGCCTTCTGCCAATAATGGACCTGAAAATTAACAGAAACATGTTAGCCAGAACAGTTATGGGAGACATTATTGTGGGGATCTGTTACAGACCGCCTGATCAAGAGGACTCCATGGATGAAGAGCTCTACAGATAGATAGGAACAGCCTCACGCTCGCAGGCCCTTGTTCTCATGTTCAACCATCCTGATATCTGTTGGAGGGATGGTACGGCCTGGCACAAGCAATCCAAGAAGTTCCTTGATTATGTGGAAGACAATTTCCTTCTGCAAATAATAGAGGAGCCGAGGAGGAGAGGCACCATGCTTGACCTTGTGCTCACCAACAGGGAAGGGCTAGTTGGAAATGTGACGCTCCAGGGTAGCCTTGACTGCAGCAATCATGAGATGGTCGAACTTGAGGTCCTCAGGACAGTGAGAAGGGCGTGCAGCAAACTCATTGCCCTGGTCTTCAAGAGAGCAGACTTTGGCCTCTTCAGGAACCTGCTCAGTAAGATTCCATGGGATACAGCCCTAGAGGGCAGGGGGGCCCAAGACTGTTGGATGATATTCACAGATCACCTGCTGCAAGCTCAGGAGCGATACATCCCTACTAGAAGGAAGTACTGCAGGAAAGGCCAGGAGACCTCCTTGGATGGACAAGGAGCTGCTGAGGAAAACTGGAAGGAAAAAAGAGACTTATAAAAGGTGGAAGCAAGGACAAGTGGCCTGGGAAGAATACAGGGATGTTGTCTGTGAAGCTAGGGACCAGGTTAGGAAAGTTAAGGTACAGTTAGAATTAAACTTGGCTAGGGATGTTAAGGATAACAGGAAGGGATTCTATAGGTACATTGCAAATAAGACATATTATGGACAACGTGGGCCCTCTCCAGAAGCTATCGGGAGAACTGGCTACCCTCGATTTGGAGAAGGCTGAGGTTCTTAATGAATTCTTTGCCTCAGTCTTCACTGGTAAATGTTTGGACCACGCCCCACAAGTCTTGGAAGGCAGATGCAGGGACAGTGAGAATGAAGACCCTGGGCCCACTGTAGGAGAGGATATGGTTCAAGATCATCTTAGGAACCCGAACACATACAAGTTCATGGGACCTGATGAAATCCATCAGCGGGTCCTGAAGGAGCTGGCAAAAGAAGTTGCTAAGCCACTGTCCATCATATTTGAAAAATCTTGGCAGTCAGGTGAAGTTCCCGATGAGTGGAAAAAGGGAAATATAACCCCCAATTTCAAGAAAGGGAAAGTGGATGAACTGGGGAACTACTGACCAATCAGCCTCACCACTGTGCCTGGCAAAATCTTGGAGCAGATTCTCCTGGAAGGCATGTGAAGGCACGTGCTTGATGACAGTGAGCATGGCTTCGCTGAGGGCAAATCCTGCCTGACCAATCTGGTGGCCTTCTATGATAGGGGTGCACAACTGATGGGTAAGGGTAGAGCAGTTGATGTCATCTAGCTGGACATGTGCAAAGCAGTTGACATGGTCCTGCATGATCTCCTGTCTCGAAATTGGAGAGAAATCAATTTCATAAGTGGAACACTCAGTGGATAAAGAACTGGCTGGATGGCCGCACTCAAAGAGTTGTGCTCAATGGGTCAATTTCCAGCTGGAGACTAGTAACGAGTGGTGTCCCTTGGGGATCGGTGTTGGGACCAGTCTTATTCAACATCTTTGTCTGTGACATGGACAGTAGGATTGAGTTTGCCAATGACACCAAGCTGTGTGGTTCATTTGATATATTGGAGAGAAGGAATGCCATCCAGAGGGACCGTGACATGCTTGTGAAGTGGTCTGATGCCAACCTCATGACGTTTAATCATGCCAAGTGCAAGATCCTAAACCTGGGTCAGAGCAATGCAAGGCACAGCTACAGGTTGGGCAGAGATGAGATTCAGAGCAACCCTGAGGAGTAGGACTTTGGAGGTGTTGGTCAATGAGAAAATGAACATGTGCCAGCAGTGTGTGCTCGCAGCCCAGAAAGCCAACCATATCCTGGGCTGCATCAAAAGGAGCGTGACTAGCCGATCGAGGGAGGTGATCCTGCCCCTCTACTCTGCTCTCATGAGACCTCGCTTGGAATATTGTGTGCAGGACATGGAACTCTTGGAAGAAGTGCAGAGGAGGGCCATGAGGATGAACAGGGGACTGGAGCACCTCCCACATGAAGATAGGATGAGAGAGTTGGGGTTGTTCAGCCTGGAGAAGAGAAGGCTGCATGGAGACCTCATAGCAACCTTCCAGTATCTGAAGGGGGCCTGCAGGGATGCTGGGGAGGGACTCTTCATGAGGGGCTGTAGTGAGAGGACAAGGGGTGAGAGGTTCAAACTTAAACAGGGGAAGCTGAGATTGGATATGAGGAAGAAATTCTTTACTGTGCAGGTGGTGAGGCACTGGAATGTGTTGCCCAGGAAATTTGTGAATGCTTCATCGCTGGCGGTGTTCAAGGCCGGGTTGGACAGAGCCTTGGGTGGCATGGTTAAGTGGGAGGTATCTGTGCCCATGGCATGGGGATTTAAAGCTGATGATCTTAAGGTCCTTTCCAACCCTAACTATTCTGTGATTCTATGATTCTATAAAACTAGAACTGCAAGCTCTGATCTTTCATGTCTGCACATAGTGCTCCTAATTGTGCACATAAATAAGACTTTAACTCCAAATACATGTGTAACCAAGATAGGAGGGCACATACTGTTTTATAAGATTGGGATGTTACAAGAAACTAGTTTTAAAGGATTAATTGCATAGTTTAGGGAGTGTAAAAGCGAAATCTTTACTATAAGGTTCCAAGGATGGCAAGTTCATTGCGAAAAGTGATTGAATAGCTAGGTCTGTTTAGCCTACCTGAAAATAGAGCAGAGACTTGAGTACAAAACATCAGTATTTTCAAAAGTCAAAACTGCTAAATAATAAAGGCCTCTTTAATCTAGCAGTGAAAGACATGAAGAAAGCTAATAGCTGAACGTTTCATCCAGATAGATTCTGATTAAGAATTGGTCCCTTATTTCTTGAATCCTCCAAATAAAAACAGAGCAAGGAAAAGCATATTTTTAGAAGATATACTGTAGCAAAAAGAAGAGAAAAGAAAGCCAAGCTCAATATACAGGTGGTGAAATTTAAGGACATGTATTACATAGGAGGTCAGACAAGGGGATCTGATAGTCCTTTCTGATCTTAAACATCTGAGTGAAAGCAGACCAAGGAAGAAAGCTTATTCCCAGTGTCTTCAAACGCTGAATAAATTGTTAACATTTATCACCCTGCCTGTGATTTCAGCATTGTGCTTGTGAAATGCAACACAGAAATACAGGAACCAGAGATGTTCAAACTGCAGTTGCGTTATATGGATGGCAGGCAAAGCTTTTATCATCCAGCACTAGGGTACTGTTGTACCTTGGAAAAAATATGTCTGATCTGGCAAACACTGAATCTTGTCTGCTCTATGCAAAAAGAATGAGAGGGAAGGAAATATATAGATATAATAGTACTTCCTATCTGACACGAAATATGTTTATGTCTTACTCAAAGAAAAAGAGCTGCCTGTAACTTCATGAAGTAGGTACATTCAGGCCTATAGACAGCCTATAGTCACAGAATTTGATTAGTATGCATTTTATGAATCACTTGATGGAAGCTGAAATCCTCCTGAAATTAAATACAGTAAACCATTATCAGAAGTCCCTGCACTTCCACATGCATTATTGAGCAAATCTGATGATTGGAAAAGTGGACAAGTCAGGTAGGAAAAGGAACTTTTCAAAGTTGTCTGGGGATATGTAAGGGAGAGGAATGACATGGCAGTTATGGCATTGGGTAATAAAACATATGCAAGTGGAAGTTCTAGCAAGTTGTAGCCTTGCCAAGGGCACACATGGGATGGGAGAACAGCAGCAACTTCATTCATGGATCAGTTATATCTGAGCTAGACTTTGGTTAAGGTTTATCACAACATTACAGGAAGAACTCCTTTAAAAAGGTCTATCGTATATGATAGGGTACTGGTGGGTTTGCATAGTAAGAATCACATAAAAAGCTGATGCCAGAAAGTGAAGAATGTGGAGGTCAGCAGAAGGGAGGCATCAGTTTGTGTAAGGTCTGAATTTCTAGGTGAGAGCCAAACAGACCTTTATGAGCTGAAATTCATGTGTAATACCTGGAAATCTGTGGGTAATACATGCTTAGCAAATAGGGATAGGCTTGTGCATGTGTTTTAAATACTCAGAAAAGCCTTAGTCTGACAAGTAAAAGATTTAAATACCAGACTGTTTGTGTGAGATAATGAGACTCGGTTATGTCTCCTTTACAGAACAAATCTTATATCAAACTTGAGCTCCTTCAGTGATTAAAATAATGCCAGTTATATTGCTTGTACTTTGCCTATTGGTGGTCAGTGTTTTCCAGGAGAATACAGTGAGTTTTTTCAATGTTGATGACTGGTGAGCAACACCAACAGTTAATGGAGGCTGGTCACTTCCATAGCAGTATACTTTTTTGTGATTCATGTCTGTAATGCATACCTATCTGTTTGAGTGGTTGAGTTCCAAGAACTGAAGTGAAAATTACCCTGTTTTATTTTTCTTTCTGGTCACAGTGCCAGTTTGCCCAAGTCTATAAACTTTAAGAAGACAAGCAGATATGTACGCTTTACTTGGTTTTTTTGCTGGTGTTTTGCCTCGGATAATGTCATCCTACTAGACTTTTTAAAATTTCATGTAACTCTGTTTATTTACAGTGAAATATTTCTGGTCCCAAAGGAGGAACTGCCTCAAATGTACTCGTATAGAGTTATATCTCTTTTCATGGCCTGATCCAAAGCCTATTGGAAAGAGTGTCTACAACAGGAAGCACTAGAGGTTAACAGGTTAGGTCAAAAGGAGAGTTTAATTTCTGTTTGATTTTATATGTTTTTTCCAGTAAGGTCCTTTTCATCTTGGAGTAGCAAAAGAGGATGGAGGGAATCCAGAAGAGCTGAAAACTGCTCATCCAACAATTTCAGATGTATTTCTAGTAGCAAGTAAAAAATCCATGAAGGAAAATGTACTCCACTGTTAGAAATGCTGTGAACAAAATGTGAAAATGAAATCGCTGTCCAAGGCAAGCATGTCACTTTAGAGCAGAGGCAGGGTGACCGTTCAGCATGATTGAACAAAGCAGTTTAATAGAGGCAAGATACAGAAAACAAAAAAATTAACAGCTCAACTAATTGGAGACTTACTCAGCATGCAGTCACAGAGCCAAAAGGACTTTAATTCTCTGCATTTACTGAAGGCCCACAATACTGGTCTTAAATTGTTAAGAACACATTAACGTCTTAGTGCAGTGCAAGACATACAGCTCTCTGAGCTGAAATTCCCAGCCATGTGCAAATGGTAAAAAAACTTTAATCCCTATAAAGAAATCAGGACAAAAATTAGAAAGATTATTCCTTCTCTCTCCCCACCCTATGGGGTTCTTTTTCTTTTCTCTAAACAGGGAGCACATAGTGAATAACAAGTATTAAATCATGCATATTTTCTCTGTTGTCTTAAACTTCACTTTAATGATGCATACAGCATAAATGTCAGCAAGATGTTGTTTTTCTGAGAGATTTTGACCATGTTACATTAGGAGGCATTGTATTCCTTTTGTATCCTATGGTTTGCAGACTGCAACCTTTCAAACAAGAGGGCAGTCTGATTATCTGCTTTTGAACCACAGTTTTGCCTTGAGTAGTTGTTACTCTGCTGTGCTTTCCTGGCCCTGTGATAGCTTTCCATATATCTTGGTGCAGCCATTTGGTGAACTGGGCTGCAAAAGCTTGAGGGAGTAGCACTATGCTGTGGTTTAAGGCCCTCATGCAGTTTGTTCACTCACTCCCCTCTCTTTCTTCCCTCCAGCTCCCAGGGGGATGGGGAAGAGAATCGAAAGAATGCAACTCCCACAGGTTGAGATAAGAACAGTGCAGTAACTAAGGGATAACACAAACCACTACTGCTGCCACCAATAATAATAATAACAAAGGAAATACAAGGCAGGAGAATACAACTGCTCACCACCCGATACCAAGCCTGACCCAGCAGCGAGCCCCCCCTTACGGGTCTCTGCCCTCTGGTTTTCATCCTGGGCATGACGTGCTGTGGTATGGAATATGTCTTTGGTAAGTTTGGGTCAGGTGTCCTGTCTGCTTCCTCCCGGCTTCCACCCACCTTCCCCTCCTCCCTGGCAGAACATGAGACTCAGAAAACCCTTGACCAACCTAAACATTCTAGGCAGTAACTGAAAACTCCGGTGTTATCAGCACAGTTCCCAGGCCAAAAGTCAAAACCACAGCGCTGCACCAGCTACCAAGAAGAAGAAAAATGACTGGACTGCTGAACCCAGGACACACTAATAATGCTAAAATGAAGATTTCCAACTGGATCAGCTGGACTAGATCCTCCTCTGTTCTATAGCCTGATTACATAAATGTTTTACCACCACTACCTGCAGGATGATTCAGTGACAGGAGTTAAAACAGAGGGTACTAGTCAGTTTAAGCAAGTTGGATGGCAGACTGAGTTCTAGAAGAGGAAACATGATGTTACTAGTAATCATTTCAGGAGGCATAGGTCTCTCTACTGGAAAACATTTAGTGATCTAAATTATTGAAAACTTTTTGCTAAGTGCTGAGGAAGCTTCATGTTAATTCTGCTTAATGCCAATGCAGTTATGTGATGTTTAGAGCAGATGGGTGGCGGCTGAGCTGTGATGGAGCACTGCGCTTGGTAAGCAGTGTTGGGCAGCATTTGCAGGTTCAGAAGGGAGGGACAGGTCTATTCTTCTACAACCATACCTTCTCACCTCAGTCCTTGCTGTTGGCAAAGTTGGTATAATTTCCAGATAAGGAGACCTGCTGTAAAAGAGCCAGTCAGCTTCTTAACCACTATCCATTTAAGACAGTAACAGTTCTCAATGCTGAATGTGCCACCTGGGTCACTCATAGGACATCCTGAGTGTTACTGTGCCCTGTGAAATGATGTTCCAATTGATCAAAGGTAAATATGTTGGAAATAATGTATGGATATGACAGCAGAGAGTGGTAGTCAGTTGTGATTGGTGGAGGGCTGCATAGGAGGTAATCAACTTCAGACTCAGTATTCCTGAATCACTGGTTCAGTGCTCTTCCCATTCCACATAACTGAATCAGAGTACAGAGCTAGCAAGAAATTTGGTCTTGCATGCAGACTCACTGTACAGCTTGCTATAAGAGTCAGTTCTTTAAAACACAGCTGACATTGCAGGGACTTGAGACACAGACAGTTTAGTAAAAGGTACTATTTTTAGGGCAGCGTTAGTAATTTTGTTCTGTCCTACCTAGTGATAGAAACAATAAGTATAGGAGAAAATGTTTTTCCAGAGCATTGCTTCTAACCCTTATGAGGCTATGAGAAGACAATAAACATACTGATAAAATCCTCTGTTGGGAGTCCCTTTCTACATCCTCACTAATGATTTGCAGTGTTGCCTAATGAAGCTACCATGGGGTCTAATGCAGTTGTCCAAGTTGCTTGACTCTGTGTGGTAGGCAGAGATATAAACTATTCAAAAGTGGTGCTCGGACTAAGGATCATTCTTGGATTTCTGGTGTTTAAGGGAAAAGGAAACTGCTTTTATGTATGTTTTCCTTGCTATCAGGTGCATAAGGGGTATTTTTTTTCTCTCTCTTTCTCAGCAAGAATAGAAATCTATCCTTTTATGGCTTTTTTTCCTTATTAAACTTGAAAATTCTCATGCAATTACATGCTTTCCAGATTCTTCAGCTTAGAGAGAGATGCTACTGTAGTCTGTAGTAAAACTGCAAGCTTTGGTAATTTTGCAAACCTCGGTTTCTTCTAAAATGTTACATTTGGGTTCAGACTTTCAAATAAACTTCTAATTAGCAGAATTAGGTAAAGACCAGGAGGAATGGTAGCAGTTCGGTCTTGTACATTACTGCACACAAAACTAACAGATTTGGGCTGATGAAACCCTACATCCAGGTCCTGCTGTTGAGAAAATTTTCACAACTTTAAAAGATTTGACCTTTGTGTGGCTATTTTGCATGTGGAGGAGGGGATCAGGTTATATTGTATTGGAACTATGGTATACATTCTGTATTATTTTTCTCATTTTATTTGTGTGAATAACTAATGCTTTCATTTTCATACGTTCACATTACAGAAATAGAATTCCTTATTCCAATATAATAATTTCTAGTAAGATAAATATTCTGCAGAGGTTTGCATAACATTAATTTCCTACTTGGGTTGTTTTAAATATTTATAAACTATGTGTAGGTGGAGCTGTGTATGGTTAAAGATGTCACCTAAACCTCTTAGTGGAATTATTTTTTAGTAATTCTTTGAATCATCTGATATGCTGTGTACACTGATTAGTCCTGAGGTTCATGTGCCCTTAGCTTTGTTTCTCTTAGACAATCACAGTGATAGCTTAACCATAAAAGTAGCAAACCCCATTTTTTAAAACACCAATCTTCATCAGATGGTATTAATACAGACACTACAGATTGCATCTGGCATCAGTGCTGGCAACTTTGATTTGAATATCTCAGTGTTAGCTGATTCATACTCTCCATTTTCACAGAAAAGTATCTTTTCTGTTATTGTAGATGCTCATCTTGATTTTTGAGCTAAATTTATTTCTGCAGTTGAAGCATGGGAATTAAGTGACTCAGCCTAAGGAGCAGGAGCCCAGAATATAACACAGAAATTCTGATTTGGTGCAGGTCTTTAATGCCTGCTCTGATGGGAATTGCAGTACAGAATTGGAGTTTGGATGTTCGCAGAAGGTCAGATTGATGTCCTATAAAAGGGGAAAACCTTTTATTTTACATATTTCTCAAAAAAAAAAAAAAAAGAAAAAAATCCAATTAAAACTTTAAACCTAACAGAACACTGCTTTTCCTTTCTGTATGAACTACTGCAATATTTCTAGCAGCTCTGAAGTTTGATTGCATTTTTAGAATTAGTTTTATCTAAAAAAATGTGTTCATAGGTCATTCAATGTTATTGCTCTATGTTTGCTAGTGTTTTATCCAGGCCAATTTTGAGTATCACAGAGAAAGTGGTCATATAAATAAAACTGTATTAATAGAATGACTGGGTGACATTTTAAACAGTGACCTTCAAAAGTTACTTAATGATTTGCCAGGATTAGTTTTGTTTGTTCTTGGAGTAGGAGTTGCAAGTCAGGTTTTCTTCAAGTCTTAGGTGCTGGTACAACAGTGCATGTCAACTTGTGTCCATGTCCATTGAACAGTATGTTTCTGCATATACATACATATATGTAATCACAGGGGATGATTTACTGTTACTCTTTGTGAAATGACTGCATATATGTGGTCCTTTTAGCATAGCAAACATTCATCTTATTTGAGGCTTTGAAGAAAACAGAGAAATATCCCCATTAAAATTGTCTAAACAATTTTGAAAGTATTTTTCATACTAAGAATTATAGATTATGTTGGGGAGCTTTTAATCTACTCATATATCATAGAAAAGAATGAGTTACTGCTTGTTGTGGTTTAAGCCCCTCAAGCAGTTCACTCACTCACTCCCTCCTCTTTCTTCCCCCAGTCCCGGGGGGATGGGGAGGAGAATCGAAAGAATGCAACTCCCACAGGTTGAGATAAGAACAGTGCAGTAACTAAGATATAACACAAATCACTACTGCTACCACCAATTATAATAATGACAAGGCAAATGCAAGGGAAAAGAAAACAACTGCTTGCCACCCGATACCAAGCCCAACCCAGCAGTGAACACCCACCCTTCTGGGTCTCTGCCTTCTCTTTTCACATCCTGGGCATGACGTGCTGTGGTATGGAATATGTCTTTCATAAGTTTGGGTCAGGTGTCCTGTCTCTGCTTCTTCCTCACTTCCTCCCCTTCCTGCCACAGCATAAGACTGAAAGTCCTTGGCCAGCTTAAACATTCTAGGCAGTAACTGAAAACACGGGTGTTATCAGCGCAGTTCCCAGGCCGAAAGTCAAAAACACAGCACTGCACCAGCTACCAAGAAGGAGAAAAAAAATGACTGCTCCAACAAGTTAATGAGTATTTTGGATATTATCTTCAGCAGTGTCATAGGTTTAGCAGTAGCAAAGTCATATCAATTTTAGGTGGAATGCCCACAGTGGAGGTAGGCAGTTCCAAGTGGCTTTTTACTTTTTCCAAATCTGCCCTGACCTGATTACTCTGGAATGGACACATGCTCACATATGAGTTCTCATTTCCTCCAAAATAAAAGAATGAAGTTGAGATGCTCTATGACTCTGTATTTGTGAGATGAAATTTTTATTTTAGTAGCACTGACTAAAATTTCAACTTACTTAGTTTTCTCTTGTTGTCTTTTCTTAATAAGTGGTTTTGTATTTATTATAGTTTTTGTAAAAATTTATAAACTCCTTAAAGTTTTCTGTAGTTCTAGAATATATCTATGGGCATCTGGCGATATTTAATGACTGCAGACTGTAGGTCTGTGTGAAATGTTTTTTTAAATCAATATATACTTCATAGCAATTATTGCATGTTTAAATCCCTGATTCTTCAGTGCATAGAACTGTAACCTGCTATTGTGGTGCTCCATAGTTTGTGACCTAATTTTATGTACTTTAATATTCTTTGTTCTTCTAAGTTTATTTAATGTGCTGAGTAAAATTGTATGATCCATAGAACAGATTAAGGAACAGGAAACTCAGTAATGCAAGTTTTGTGTTTCTGCTACGTGAAGACATTATGATAGGGCTGAGATGATTTGAGGAAGCCTATGCACCTCTTATAAATTCTAGTAGATTTTGTGTAGTCATTTATAAAAATGTACCATGGAGTTTTTCTCAAAGGATGTGAAATCATCCTCTGCTGGGTAGTTCAGAACATCTCTGCCAGTTTGGAGCTAGAGAATAATGTTAACTGCAGTGATTGAAAAACAGGTATACTGAGGAGGTTCCAGTCCCCAGTGAGATAGATAGAAAATTACCAGGAATGGTATAAGGGAATGCTTAAGCATGAATCTTGGGCAAAAAGTCGTACCAGATTACTCAGGGCTTTTTCCAGTCTGGTTTGGAAAACTGATGTGGACAGACACTGAAGAACATTTCTGAGCAATCTACTATACTACTTGACTGCCCGTTTGTATAATGTCTGGGACCTGTGAATGCCATTGCATTGATGAAGCAAAGAACTCCAGGGAAGATTATTTCCTCTAGCAGTAACTTTTTGTTTTTAAATGCTTTGGAATATTGGAGTTGTACATGTTGCAGCAGTCCATCTTCATGCCCAGACATTCAAGCCTGTGGATTCTAAGCAAATGCCCTTACATAGTAAAGCCCTGGGGGTTAGCTCCTTTCTAGGTGATCTATATAGTTTCCCATGAGAATGCCTTGAGCTTTCTCCATATACAGCTCCTTGATTCCATTTAGACTCAAGTACCAGGGGTTTTCAGGTGCACATGGGGTTCAGAACCATATGAGGAGCCCAGGAGTAGAAGGAGGTCTTCCAGAGCGAAGACAGAGTTTGAAAGGTGTGAATTAGTGTTGCATTCAGAGATTTGCCTATGATAACTCTCCCTCATAAGATTTCCATGTGAGAAACATTTTTAAAAAAAGGGTTTGTGGTTCCGTGAAGCATTAATAAACACAATAAGCAATCATAGTACCTCAGTATGTACTGTCTTTCACATGAAGAGCTTGAAGTGCTTCACAGGCACTAATTAATTACATCTTACAACACACCTGGGATGGAGAGTTTATAATAGCAGTTCATTTTGCATTTACATTAAACACAGGCATAGGTAGGTTAAATGACTAGTCCTCAGTGGCACAGCAAGTCAAGGCTAGAGCAGAAAGCACAATCCCAAGGCCCTACTCGGATGTCACTCTGCTGGAACGATGGAAAATATGTATTACAATCATATAGTTCATAGCAAAGTAAATAAGATGCGTACATATTTATTCATATGAAAAGTTTGGGATAACAATGTCATTGTGATATGGTGAAGTTCATATTGTGCAGGTTGAGCAATAAATGCAGAATAATGCATCACAGAACTCATTTCACATTAGCAGTACAGAATGATGCTACCAGTCCCCTACCATCCACTTCTGCAAATGTATTGCAGATGCAGCAGCAGAACTAATCTTGCTTTGAGAATGTCTGCAGCTGGAGAGAACTGGCTGCTCTGCAGACCCATTTTTCTTGGTGCTCCAAGAATCCAGCTGTCCATGCACTTTTCAGGTCTGTAGTATATTATTTTCTTAACCTGAGTCCCTGAGGTGAAACTGATTAAGATACGTTTTTGGTTTTTTTTTTTTTTTTTTTTTTTTTTTTTTTTTTTTTTTTTTTTTTTGTGTGGTTTTTTTTTTTTTTTCATCCAGAACCAGTGTAAATGGCTCTTGAAATGTGTTTTATGGAGATATTAGGGGAATTAATTTCTCTTGAGTCAACATTGGAAGTTTTCTAGGGAATCCATAGGACATTTTTTCTTTATAAAGCAGATATTTGAGTTTCAGCTTCTCATGTTAAATTTTCTTGTTTCTCAGCCCAGTCATGTGGGGACGTTTGATGGGCAAATGTATGAATAAAGAAAAAAAGAAATAAAAAAGCTCAATGAAAACAGAAAGTTAAATTACTTGTTCAGTTCATACTGTGCCTAACAGTGTAGTCTCTGCATGGGCTACCAAATTTGTATTGATTTGAAATACACTGTAAGCCTTTGAATTTTCTGGTCTTTCCCACTGGAAAAGTGTATAATGAACTTGCATCGTTTCCTCTGAACTGTAATTCTGTTGTTTTTTTTTTTTTTTTTTACCAGCCTTTAACACTTTTTGAAGTTAATTAACTACTACCTGCCAATTAGTGGACTCAATCTGTTCCTGGCATAAGTTGATGAAGTTTCAAAATAAATGAAATAAATATGTTGGTGCAAGTTATAATGGAGACAGTGTCATAGATTGGATGATAAGAGAGCCTGCCTTTTTTCATCTTGGGATCTGAGCCAACAGGTTCTCACAGACCTCATACTATGGATTGGTATTTGCCCTGCTGAATGGGTCCGTATGCATGCTACACCCAACATCATAACTGGCAGCACAACTAACGGAACCATGTTTAGGGAAGTTGTCTCAGCCATGGGACACCGGAATTCAGCCCATTCTTCCTTATGTGCTGTAAAGAAGGAAGCAGACACTAGGTCTAGTTTCCTCCTAAATACACTGATCATAACATTTTAAGTGTTCTCAAATGGACCTGCTTATCCTTTCCTGTTGAAGTCGTTCACGTTGGCTTAAATGAGTACATTTTTTTATCTATATATACACACACATGTAGATATATACTTCTCTGTGGATTTAACTCACAACTTTACAGAACTGTCAGAACTGTAGAATGCATGGATTGCTTCCACACTGCATATATGTAAAACTTTTTCTTAAGCCCATTCACCTGTTTCTTCATCTTGGATCTTGATTATCCCCTAAAAAGACATTAAACACTATAATTCTTTAAGCTTCCCTTCTTTAACATCCCATCTTTATCAATATGCATTCGAATTGTTTTGCATCTTGTTTGTATAGGTTCATCTTCAATGCCTAATCCAGAGCTAAAAGGTGGATTTTGACGTTGAGGAGAGTTAGCTAGGCTAACTCATAAAAATGGGAATTTAACTCCTTGTTTGTAACATTTAAATACCATGAGATTGATTGCAGGATCTTTCCTGAAACCCCAGATCATGGTTGGAAGGTCACAAGAGAAAGGTTGCCAAAATTATGTAGACAGAGGCATGCATTTCAAGAGAAAGCTGTTGACAATTGTTATGTATATTTACCATGTACTATTATTGCTATTTACAAAATTTCCATTTATGCCATGAACAAATGCGTTATAATTAATAAAAGTTTACTTCTGGTTATATTACAAATAATATGTTGGAAGGATACTTCTAATTCTGCAAATACTACCCCCCCCCCCCATACACCCCACATATCAGAACATCCTTAAAATCCCCAGGAAAACTCACTGAAGTAGAAATGGAAGCATAGTAATGATTGTGAATGCATGTGCATGCACATCATATGTTATAGCTAGTTTTGCTGTTAAATGAATAAATTAATATATCCATCAATATATATAAATGAATCTGAAAACTTCCTGTGATTCATCACACTATAGCTTAAGTTGCCTGATATTAATTGACAGTGTTGAAAGTAGCACAATATCCAAACGTGGAACATTTATACTGTTGTTAATAGTACTTTTACTGAACTTACTGCTCAAACTTCTAGTTTGACTCTGATAGAGTTGTTCTCTTAAAGCATAGTAATATTTACATCTTAGCATGCATTTCATGAGTATTTTTGGAGCAGATTTAGAAAGGAAGTCAGCATTGTCATTGTGTCTGTACAAGCATGGACCAAGTGTTACTGAAAAGAGTTTACATCTACAAAGCCAGTTGGTGTAGCCCAGGCTAAATCCAAATCTTGGTCTTCATTCAGTGCCTGATCCTCTAGGGTAAATGCAGTTATTCATCTGAGAATGAGAATAAGTCATATGAGTAAAGGGTACCTGTACAGTGTCCACACTGGAACTTGATTTGATCTAACTTCTCTGGAAAGGCATGTGAAGAGGAGGCTGGCCAAAGTCACCATTCAGAGTACAGCAGCCTCATCAGCAGGGAGTGTTATTCTTACTCAGCTGCTTGATCCTGGGTTTGTGCACTTGTTAAAATGGTTAGATTGACAGGAAAAGAGTGTGCTAATGAAAACACTGGAACCTTCCAAGAAATAGTGGTCTCTGGTTAAATAAATACAAACATGGAGTTCAACTTCTATTTACAAGCATGGCCGAGCAGGAGACTTACACATTAAGTTCTTCTAATCCTGTAAAATTAAGACATAACCTCTTTGTAAGTAATTCAGTCATCTTGGACAGTACTTTCTGCTTCATTGAAACCAACATTCCAAATTCTTTCTAGAAAATGGCTTCCTTTCTGGTTGTTAAAAAAATATGCTTTTGAAAGGCCTCTTTGTGAAGTGGTGACTGGGACTGGGGCATCTTTTTACAGTGCAGTGTTATCGGAACCAAAACCCACATCATCATTCCTAGCTTTACAGTCCCTAGCTTTACTCTCCAAAGCACTAATTTCTCAAGTACTTATTTTGTTACCTTTTAAATTAACAGTTTATATGCTCACCTGCTCCCATCAATGCAGGTTCCTCAAAGAAAAACAAATCTTGAACTACATCCTGCTTTCTGTGCATTTGTGCTCTGCATTTGTGAATACCAGACCTCAGAAGGACATCTGTAGGCTTGGATGGGGGTTTGGGGTGAGAATGTAAAACCACTGTTTTTCGCGAATGATTTATTAGGCATTCGTAACTGCTAAACTCATTGTAAGCCCATAAATTTGCATACATTTTTATTGATGTGACCCAATTACAGAATGAAATGAATTTCATTAAAATGTATATGCTGGCTCTCCATGCAGTAAAGTGCTTATTGTTGGCTGTCTTTTGTATCTTATTGAGGGAAAAGCTTGTTTCAGTGAAGACTGTAGGCTCAAACATTTTATGTTTAAACTCAGATCTTACCTCTCAGCTCTGCTAATGCTTTTTATCCTCTTTGTAGTCAGCCTAGTGATATTGCTTTCAAGTACTAAGGGGTAATCCCTGTAGCTTTCACAGGCATTGTCAGCTGCTTTGATGCATGATCCACTATAACTTGCAAGTGGGTGCTTCTTCCAGTGTGAGAAGTTCCGTAGTATACACCTTATTCTTTATCTTCAAGGTGATGCTGGAGGATGCACTACCTTTCAGCTCCTTCACATTATTCCCAAATCTATAGGGAATAGAGCTCTCTTTTTAATAAAGAAAACAGATTTTTCTGACAGTGGTGAGTTTGAAATTGGCAGAAGGATGTTGAATTGAATGCCTTGAAGATGAAAGTTCTTTCTTCACAAATGAGGAACAACTGGAACGAGTACATGGTACACAGGCTTCACTAGTTCCTTTTCACAGAGAAAACTCACTTCTGTGCAAAGCAGCTACTTAAGTGTTGCTTAAAACCTGCTTTAAACATAACTTTTGAACCTGTGATCCTTAAACTGTTTTTCTGCCTCACCAGCATAACAGATCCTTGTTAATATATATCCCACTTTGGGGAGGAAAAGATGAACCACTGAGTGTTTGATTTTCTTTTGTGACGTCTTGAGCTGGTGTATTTTAGGCGGAGATGAATGCAAGAGCTGGTGAAACCCTACCAAAGCAGTTTAGTGCATAGTAATTGCTATTTTGCAGACACAATAGTGAAGACCGTACACAGAGCAGGCAATCCAAGGGGAACACTTGTTTACCAAAAACTTATCTGCTTTTTTTCTACTGTATCAGTTAGTTTGATTGAAGATACTGCCACTCAGTATTAAAACTGCCTAACTTACACTGTATGGCAGCCATCTTCAATTCCAGCTGGCTGTGTGCACTTTGTTAGACATGTAATATGCAAGGTTTCATATGCCAATAGCATTTGTTGAAGTCATCTGTTGCTCTGTAGCCTTCTGTCAAATATGCAGACCGAATCTCATTAACTTTAAATGAAGTAATATGAGGCATTCATCAAGAGATGTCTCTCTTTTCTGTGCAGTGAGCTGTGAGAGGGAATACTGTGATTTTTTATTTCATGTTTTCCCAAGGTAATGTTGCTTTTAAGTTTATGAATTTAGAATAATGTAAACAGACATTCATACACTGATGAAAGATGTATTATAGAACTTTGAGGTAAATGCATAGAGACAGTATACATACTTAAAAAAAAATGTAGTATTATTTCTTTATATCCCAGCTTCATTAGGTGCAACTTAAAGAAAGTTTTTCTACCTTTATTTCTGCATACCAGCAGCATCACCACTTCCAAACCTACTAAACTAAGGAGACAGAAAATAATCAGTCTGTTTGAATGCTAGCTGATAGCTGTTCTTTCTGCAGAGATTAACACTGAGTGGGGCATTCCATAAACAAACACTGTTATTTTGCTATGAAAGTGTTGACATGCAGCACAGTCTCTGCAATCATGGGAGGCACGTACCTCTCCTCCAGTCTTGTTGTTGGTAGTTTCAGCTATAAATCCGTTCATGTTAACGAAGCCCTAAAAAGGAGAGTATTTTTTTATAATGAGTAGACTCAGTAGAGAGAACAGCAGGGCAGGTTTTTTTCTGTATGCTCCATATCTGTTCTTCATACCTGTGTCTTAGTAGACAGCTGTATTTAGGGAGAACTGCATTAATTCCTGCTCATTAGTTGGTCTCTTTACTATAAGTGCCAACAAGGGAGCCAGTTAGTGCTGACTGGCTGTGATCTGTTTTTTATGGACTCATCTGTTCAACCCTCAGGGAGGCCAAGACCTACCTGCTCATTTCACACAGGGCTCTGGGCTACTAGCAGATGATAATGGCAAATAATGATTAGCCTTTATTGTCCTGCTTTGTATTTACAGTGAGAATGGAAGGCGTAATATTCATGCCATCTCTACACAGCCTACAGAATTTATTGCTGGTGCAAAAGTGCCCCTCAGGTTTATGAACACTTTCATCTATTAACCCTAGAAGAAAGGCAGCATGAGCAAAGACTATATTACCACCATCCGTGTAATCAGTAAGCCTCAGTCCTACACTGAAGGGTTGGAAGTGAGAACACTTTGATTGGATGTCTTTCATTTTCTGATGCATTTATTTCAAGACTTTCTGAGATTGCTGGAGAGAGAGCTAATTAACAGTCATGAGTTTCTGTGCTGGTGGACACCTGTCCAAAAGAAATGAGCCATAACCAAGAAGCTGCTTTTGCACAGGTCACTGAAATTAGCCATGATTTGACTGTATTTCAATTATTTTTCACAAATGGCCTAAAAGATTTGTTTGGAGCAACTAAATGTGAGAGACAATCAATTGCTACTCGATTTCTTTGTATGTCATCTTGCTCTCGCGTTTCAGACTTCAGTGTTAGATGGAATTTATGCCTCCCTAGAGAGCTGACTACACTTTTACTATCTTGCTTTTGTGGCAAAAATGATGGCAGCACTTTATGTGCCTGCGACCCTTCTTGTATGCACAAACTTCTTGAGACATTCCTTTTTGGTTGCCAATAATCTCTGCCTTTGGATAGTGTTTTATCTTGAAAACTTAAGTATGAGGAGAGTAGAATTGTTTTCTGATCTTTCTTATCTCCCAATATTTCACACTATAAAAAAGAGGGGAGCAGTTCCAAATTATAATGGAAACAAATGTACCATGTTTGAAATGCAATTCTTGTGAATACACCTGAAGTAAATCCTATGAATTGAATCAGATTTGGATAAGAGTTCATTGAAACTTCTTTCCTTAGTTTATCGATTATGTTGTATCTGATGCACCTTACAAACTATTCTCAGTATTCTTAAATCTCACTACTATTAATTAAAATGTGCAAGAATATGAGAAAAAATGACCAATGCCCAGCAGCAGTACAAAACACAAGTTTTGTGTAGGGATTGAAAAATTTGAGAATAGCAAGAAAAACCAGTGGTCTAGGTGTTTGTGTAGGCTGTGCTTTATTGGGATGCTTAAAATAACATTATTCTTTGCACAAATTAAAATGCAACCTATAGTACATCCATGTTTCAAGTGTTTTAAGATCTTGATTTCACAACTCTTGATAAGGAATGCTTCCAACTGTTCAGTGCCTCTTAAATCCAGTAGTTATACAAGACAATATAAATTATAGAATCATAGAAAGTTAAGAGTTAGAAGGGACCTTAAATGTAACTTAGTTCCAACCCCCCTGCTATGGGCAGAGACACTGCCCTAAACCAGATTGCTCAAAGCCTCATTCAACCTGGCCTTGAACACTGCCCGGGATGGGACATCCATGACTTCTCTGGGTGCCTCACCACCCTCACAAAAAAGAATTTCTTCCTTATACCTAATCTAAATCTACCCTCTGTCAGCTTAAAGCCATTCCCCTTTGTCCTGTCATCACATGCCCTTGTAAAAAGCCCTTCTCCAGCTTTTTTGTAGGCCCCCTTTAGGTACTGGAAGACAGCTGTAAGGTTTTCTTGGAGCCTTCTCATCTTCAGGCTGAACAAGCCAAAGTCTCTCAGCCTGTCTCCACAGGCGAGGTCCTCTGATCATCGTTTTGGCTCTCCCCTGGACTTAAGCAGGTCCTCATCCCTCTTGTGTTGGGGGCCCCAGAGCTGAACACAGTGCTCCAGATGGGGTCAAGGACATGACAGTCCTATTTATTTTTGAAATTTAACATTACCAAAGTTTCAGAAAAAAATATCCTCTTAATAAGTGCTGTTCTTATGAAAGTATTAATTTTACACTTTCTTCAGCAATTTTTAGTGTTGTACATTAGAAATAGGGCTACTATATTCATTTGTCTTCTTTTATTAGGAGACTGACAGCCAAGTGGGCAAACTGCATTCTGGGGTACATTCAATGCATTATAACCAGATGGTGAGAAGAAGTGATTATCCTGCTGTATTCAGCATTGGTGTGGCCTCACCACTCTGTGATCCCGGTCCCATGATTTAAGAATGATGTAGAAGTCCTTGAATGTGTCCAGAGGAGGGTAACAAAGCTGGTGAAAGTCTGGGAGGCATGTCCTGTGAGGAGCAGCTGAGGATGTGGGTTGTCTAGTTTGGTAGCAAAGAGGCTGCAGGGTGACCTTGCTTTCTGCAGCTTTCTGAGGAGGGATGTGGAGGGGGAAGTACGGGTGTCTCTTCCTGGTATCCTGCAACAGGGCATGGGAATGGATCAAAACTGTGTCAGGGGAGGTTTAGGCTGGACAATAGGAAACATTTATTTACTGAGAGAGTAAAGACTGTTGTACAATCCATCCAACTGAACTAAGTTATTCCTGGTGAAATGATTATCTCTGCCTCCTGGAGGAGACCTCTGCAAGGCCACTGCAGCACTAAGGTATTGACAGAGTAGCATGGTTGAAGAAAAGCAGTCTTTAATGCACAGAGCTTGCTTCAGAGGCAGTTTCAGACTGCCTTTTGGCTGGCTGTACTCTGACATGCCAAACTTCACAACAAATGAAGTTATCTAGAGCCTAGAGAAGCAGACAGACTTTCAGGGTTGGTAGGATTCTGTCTGTCCAAAAGAAGATTTCTGATTACTTGTGGGTACTTGCGGTGTTCTTCTCCCTTTCTTCTTCTTCTAAATCTTTTTTTTTTTTTTTTTTTTTTTTTTCACCTCTGAAGAATGACTTCCAGAAAGGAGCCCGTGATATTTTCCATGGAGCCTCTTCAGTGAATTGATAAAACCAGATTCACTTAGTGGTCAGAGTAATCCATTAGGATAGTGACACAGAGAGAAATCTAGTAAAATTTTAAAGGACGTTACCATTACTTCTCAATTTTTTTTCTCTTTTGTTTCCATTAACTGATGTAATCACATGTTAATGTATCTTCTCCATATATGGCATGGCAAACTCTTCAATATCACCATCAAACCTATCAGCTCACTAAATAGTTATTTTTGGTGATAAAATACAATTTAGTCAGGGGGAACTACTTAGGAACTAAACAGAGAAAAAACAAGTTATTTGACAGAAATGGAAGAAAAAAAAAAAACAAAACCTCAATAATTCAAGTAAGAAAATGTAAATAGGACAGATCTTAAGAGTTCAAAGAAAATTAATTTTTTTTTTTTAGTTATTTACGAAAGGAAACAGAAGAAGAAAATCCTATTTTTTTACTCTGTTATTCTAACAGTGATGTGTAAATACTCATTAATTAATAGGATCTTAAAAAAGCTACTTCTGATTCACACTGTAACATAAAACATGGTTTATATTTATAGAAAGAAGTGATTCTGAAAAACAAAGCTAAACTTTGACAAAATCCAAGTTAAAAGTAGTCATAAATTTTGGAAAAAAAAAAAAATAGATCTAGAAGAAAACCTTAACATACCAAAGCCTATGATAATATAACTACTTTCACTAAGGCAAGAATAATGAGTTTTTCATGTTGGAAAAGAACAATGATCAGTGATGTTTGTCTAGAATGTGAAAGACAGATTGAGCCTCTGCTCAGTTGACAATTTACTGTCATTGAACCATCTGGATATTAAAGCTAGTGGCCATTTCCAAGTGAGTTGCTGTCCTGGGGTGAACAGGGTTCATTTCAAGACTTGACATGTTTTACTTAATAGAATTCATGAATTCTTACTCATCTTCAATGCGGCTCTTCTCCTCCTTTTATTGATTTCTCAAGATCTGTTTTATTAATCCACATACAACATAATCCTAATGGATCATTACCACTTCTGATATATGTTTCTGTCTAACAAAATCAGCTATGTCTTTAAGGTTTTCTCTTAATGGGATATTTACTGTCTGCTAAAGCCTGTCTTCTCAGAACCTCAACAAGAGGGCTAGGAATTTACCTCCCTGCTGTATTCTCATGTATTTTCATTATTTTAACTGTAAATCTCTCATTATAGGAGGTTTGATGAAGTCTGAATTCCTTGCATAATAGTATTATTTATCCTATTACTAAAATGATTACAAATTTCAGATGGTTTAGCTTAAGAAATAACCTGAATCTACACTGTGAATAGCTAAGGAAACCATCTTCTAATGAAAAAGATTCAGTGTCTTCAAACTGTCCACTTGCTAAATTGTCTATAGAAACATCTATAGTATTCTGAAGTCTTCTAGGGCCTATTCAATCAAGTAGATAACATTTCAGTCTGAAAACCTTTGAAGATCTTTATAGCTTTTCATTGGCTGCATCGAAAATTCGGGTCCCGGTACAATAAGATGAATTTCATTAAGTAAAATTGTGAGACCTCCCAGAACCAGAAGAGAATATTATTTTAGCACCTGCATCATGTCTGTCAGCTTTCTGAAGATGTGTCTGCTTACCTAGGCTGTCCCAAATGGTTCTAGATACAACTATTGAGGCAACTGACTCAGGTTCTGGGTATTGTGAGTTTGAGCTGAGTCCTACTCAAGATCTCACCCTAATATTTTTATGTTTCTTAATCAGAAAAGACAGAAAATATGTCAGTATTATTTCTTAAGGGTTAAAACTCAAAAGGAATGTCATGGTTTAAGCCCTTCATGCAGTTTGCTTTCTCACTCCCCCCTCTTTCTTCCCCCTGCTCCTGGTGGGATAGGAAGGAGAATAGAAAGAATGCAACTCCCACAGGTTGAGACAAAAACAGCTTAGTAGCTAAGGTAAAACACAAATCACTGCTGCTACCACCAATAAAAATAATGACCAGGGAAATACAAGGAAAGAGAATACAGCTGCTCACTACCAGATACCAAGTCCAACCATGCAGTGCACCCCCACCCTTCCGGGTCTCTATCCTTCGCTTTTACATCCTGGACATGACGTGCTATGGTATGGAATAGCTCTTTGGCTAGTTTGTGTCAGGTGTCCTGTCTCTGCTTCCTCCTGGCTTCCTCCCGGCTTCCCCTCCTCCCTGGCAGAGCACGAGACTCAGAAAGTCCTTGGTCAGACCAAAACATTCTAAGCCGTAACTATAAACTTTGGCATTCTCAGCACTGTTCCCAGGTCGAAAGTCGAAAACAGAGCACTGCACCAACTACTACGAAGGAAAAAAATGACTGGTACTGCTGAACCCATGACAAAGAAAAATTAACAAATGAAAATAAATTTATTGACTCATTTTCTTTACCTCAGATTTGATGCTTTAGCATTTATTATATTTTTCTTACTAACTAATGAAAGATATGCTAAATTAAGATAAGGGATGTCCTGGGTTTGGCAGCAGCAGTCATTTTTCTCTTTTTCATAGTAGCTGGTGCAGCACTGTGTTTTTTGTTTTCGGTTTGGGAACAGTGCTGATAACACCAGTGTTTATAGTTATGGCTTAGAATGTTTAGGCTGGCCAAGGGCTTTCTGAGTTTCATGCTCTGCCAGGGAGGAGGGGAAGCCAGGACGAAGGTGGGAGGAAGGAGAGGCAGGGCACCTGACCCATACTGACCAAAGAGGTATTCCATACCACAGCATGTTATGCCCAGGATGTAGAAACAGAGGGCAGAGACATGGAAGGGTGGGGAGGGACGCTGCGTGGCATGGCTTGGTATCAGGTTGTTTTCTGACCCCAAAAAACAAGATGCAGAAATTGCTGGAGGGGAGAGTGAATTACTCTGAACCTGGTGGGCCCATGACACCTCAGATCTGTTGTATTCTCTTTCCTTGTATTTCTCTTGTATTATTATTGGTGGTAGCAGTAGTGATTTTTGTGTTATACCTTAATTACTAAACTGCTCTTATCTCAACCTGTGGGAGTTGCATTCTTTTGATTCTCCTCCCCATCCCCCGCAACTAGGGAAGAAAGAGGGGAGAGTGTGTGAGAGAGAAAAATACGTGAGTTTGAGAAGCTTAAACCATGACAAGGAATCAATTAATAGTTTTTCATTATAAAAATACAAAAAAAAATATCTTTTAAAAAAGTAATATGGAACTAAATATGCTTCTTTAAAGACTGGCAAGTATGTAGTTTTAGTAAATTTCTGGCAGTTTCACATGCATTTGGAAGTGATAAAGAGTTTGGAAGATCCAAAAGGCAAAACTGGTAGGGTAGATTGATCAGCCTACATTGGTAATAGGATATAGAATCTCGATGTGATTACTGCAGATATGGAACTTCTTATTAAAGGTCATAACCAAAGGAAAGGTTATTAAATGCCCATTTAATTTCCCCAAGTGAAATGGAAATTGATCAGATAAATTGGAATGCGGACTGATCATTAGAGAAGAACTTTACTCTTCCAACTTATAGGAAGTCAAACTGCATAAGGAAGTGTGGAAATCTATTCCATAATCGTTTTATATCTTGAATCCATCAGCACAGGTGAAAAGTTCCAAGGAAATTAAGAAGAAAATCTTCCAATAATTATATCATCTAGTGAACTATTTGTTTCTGCAGAACATGTTGGTTGCAGCCACACAGCTGCCTAACTCTTTACTCAGATCACAGTTGCATCTGATGAAGTGTCTTGTCTTTGAGATAAACATGCCTTAACAAGAAAATTGCAGGATATTAGTGAGGGTAAAAAGGAAAGAAGTACTCTGATGTGAAACAAAAGGGCACGCTTTGTTTACATTTGTGCCTGTTTCTTACTTCTCAAATAAATGTATTCCTTCTTATTTTACACATCTGAGAAAGCTGGTTGCAAGCATATAAGTTTTCAAAGGCAAAATAAAAGATGCCCTCTAAGAAGAGAATAAAAGAAGCAGTTAGTGTCTGAAGCTTTAAAACATCCACATCTATGTTGATACTTTTGCCCATAATTTTCTCATTCAAATTCAGCAGTTTCTTTCTCATGTGTAAAAGCATTATTAATACAAGCAGATCATAGGTGGCATGCCTTCACTTTTTAACAGAACTATTTCTGAATACTGAATAGACTGTATTGTCCAAAGTCATCAGGGAAGAAAATAAAAGACTTGTGGCAGAAAATGAGTAATGTACACCTGTGGAGGACAAGGACTGCCTATATACACTCAGTGTATACAAAAGATGTATTAGAGGATCCTCATAATAATAAATAAAATATATTAAAATTAGTAGTAATAAAAAATTAAACATTGGACCAATCTGAAGTCCTTATAACAAAAATACTCAGGGCCATTGCTCTACTAATATTAACTTAAAGATCACTCTGTTGCTCTAAACCAGGCTGGAGAGGACTATTTTCAAGAAGGGGAAAATGGATGAGCCGGGGAACTGCAGACCAGTCAGCCTCACCACTGTGCCTGGCAAAATCTTGGAGCAGATTCTCCTGGAAGGCATAATGAGGCACATGAAAAACAAGAAGGTGCTTGGTGGCAGCCAGCATGGCTTCACTAGGGGGAAATCCAGCCTGTCAAATTAGGTGGCCTTCTATGATAGGGATACAGAACTGATGGACAGGGTAGAGCAGCTGATGTCATTTAGCTGGACTTGAGCAAAGCATTTGACACGGTCTCACATGACATCCTTGTCTCTAAGTTGGAGAGTCATCAATTTGATAGTCAGACCACTCAGTGGGTAAAGAGCTGGCTGGATGGCCACATGCAAACAGTTGTGCTCAATGGCTCAATGTCCAGATGGAGACCAGTAACAAGTGACGTCCCTCAGGGATCGGTGTTGGGACCTGTCTTGTTTAACATCTTTGTCAGTGTGTGGACAGTGAGATTGAATGTGCCTTCAGCAAGTTTGCTGATGATACCAAGCTGTGTGGTTTGGTTGATATGCTGGATTATTCTATCCAACCTTGATTATTCTATGATTCTATGACTTCCTGAGAACTCTTGTCCTTCACTAAGGCAATAAATCATAAGACATCATCAGATTTTTCAAATTCCTTAAAGGAGTGAAAAATGGTAGTTTTCTGAAAGGAATTGCCTCTGTTATTAAACAGTCCATATTGTGTCTCATAGGCAGACTCCAAGAAACAATGGCCCCACATATCAGTGCCTTGTAATACCCAAAAAGCAAGAGTAATAGAGGGCTGTGTTTGCAAACCCCTTCTAAAGCCTAATGAAGAAAGACAAAACATGCCTAGACTCCCTCATTCCTGCCAGTCTCATGAAAGATTGATGGCATAAAATCTCTTTGATGATGATCTTTCACTAATGTTCTCTGAATCAATTGTGGCCAAATGCCAATAACATTTGCTTTTAAATACTTAATCTCAAAACCAAAAGGTACACATCTCTCTAACCTTTCAAACCAGTCTCCAAATTAAGACTGAGAATTTTCTGCACAAGCAACTCAGCCAGCTGTATAGGATATATAAAAAAAACAAAACCAGTGGTGCACCTGTCTTACACACAGGAAAATCCAAAGAATAAGCAACATATTCAGAATATCTCAAAAAAAAAAAAAAATTATTTTTAGGATTTTTTCCCCTGGTTTTCTGTACCCATCTAGAACAATAACTTCCAAAAAGAAAGATATTTTTAGTGTCAAAGCTGCACAAGAAAAAAGACGAGGTATGTTCTATGGAGCTATTAAAATAATATACTCCCAGATAGTAAATCTAGTTCTATTTAAGGCTTTCTCAAGCTTTTGGTGTCCTCTTTGTCATGGGTTAAGCAGCAGCAGTCATTTTTCCCCTTTAAGTAGTAACTGGTGCAGCACTGTGTTTTGGATTTTCAGCTTGGGAACAGTGCTGATAACACCAGTGTTTATAGTTATGGCTTAGAATGTTTAGGCTGGCCAAGGACTTTCTGAGTCTCATACTCTGCCAGGGAGGAGGGGAGCCGGGAAGAAGCCGGGTGGAAGCAGAGACAGGGCACCTGACCCAAACTGGCCAAAGAGGTATTCCATACCACAGCACATCATGTCCGGGATGTAGAAAGGGAGAATAGAGGCCCGGAAGGGTGGTGGTGCAGGGGGGATGCACAGCGTGGCCGGGATTTGGTATGAGGTGATGGGGGGCACTGCGTGGCGTGGCTAGGTATCAGGTGAAGATCTTCTGTATTCTCTTTCCTTGTATTTTCTCTTGTATTATTATTGATGGTAGCAGTAGTGATTTATGTTATGCTTTAGTTATGAAACTGTTCTTATCTCAACCTGTGGGAGTTGCATTCTTTTGATTCTCCTCCCCATTCCCCAGGACTGGGGAAGAAAGAGGGGGAAGTGAGTGAGCAGAACTGTTTGAGAGCCTCAAACAACGACACTCTTAGAATTTTTTTCCTGCTTCTTCTGAGAACTAGTGTGTAACCAAAATTAAATCTTTCTGTATTTTTGGAAAATGACAAACATACTACAAAGAACAGAGTGGCACTAGGAGCAAACTCAGAGACTATTTTCTGGCAATGACTGAACAGCAAGAACTTCATTATGGGATCTGAGTTTGTGCCCGTGGAAATCAAGGAACATTTTGCTGAAGCACCAAACTATAAAAGCAATGGAAAGGTTCAGTGAAAAGACTAGAGAAAAAAATATACAAAGCAGGTTTGTTCTGCATGTAACTGAAACGTTTCACTGAACTTAAAATACCTTCTATTTCCATTTACCTTTGTCAAAACTAAAAATATATTTTAGAGTGAATGAAATCAAATTAGTAATTTTTACATGCTCTTTCTATTAATTTAATCTTATAAGTGGAAACTTTTTTTTTTTTTTTTTAATCTGAGCAAATTTTAATTGTTCTTATGGCAACCATGCATTTTTTCCTATTTCATTATTTAATGAAGTTCTGTTTAGTGAGATGGTATATCTGTAGGTTGGTAGAGTCACATGTCTCCACAATAACCTCAGTTATGAGTAGTCATCTCCTCCAGAAAAAAGACCTAGGTGCACATACCTACACTTATGAAAGTCTAATATAGTTGTATATTCAGCTGATTGAAAGAAAAACTCACTTGCTATACCTCACCAGGCCACCAGCTACTCACATAAGTAAGTACAAGCTATATGTAGGTCTTATATCTTTCAGAAATTCATGTAAATTTCTCAGATGCCATAAGACATTTCAAAGGGCAGTAGATAACTCTGTGAGCAGATGAAATGAACTTTAAGTATCTTCTTCAGAATGAGCTGAATTGAGATTTACCAAACATTAATCTAATGTATCTAGGTCTTCAGTCATAATACCAGGGGTATTGACAATTAGCACGTGTACATCGACATTTAGACATTCATATGTAAGTGTCAGTCTCAATATTAAGCCTACTTACACTGCTTCAAACTGCAGTCCAAGAAGGAACAGAAACAACCACTGATTTCACTAGAAATTCTGTGATTTGACATCTATCATTACAAAAGGAAAGTAAGAATTTTTTTTTTTGAGTATTTTGAGCATGAGTTTAAGAATCAGTTAAAACATTTTCATTCAAATGAAATTATTCTTTTTTAAATTTAAAAAAAAAATAAATTTTCCATTGTATTTTTGGTGGATAGAATCTATAACCAAAAAAAATCATCATTTATAAATGAAAGTAAAAAAAGTGCATCCTTGTGTATATTATCGTAAAACACATGGCCTATGGGAGGGATAGTAGATGAGGAATAACCCTTTTGGGGATTAAAGGAGGAGGTCTGCAGAACCTTGTAGTTATAAATTAGCAGTCTAAATCTCTACTATTGTGGTTTATCTGCTGCATGGCTGATACTAATCCTGAAAGTATAGGTCACTGATTGCCAGTTAATTATGTGTCATTGATAGAACAATAAACCACTTAATAATTTGTCTTAAACTATATGAATTGGGCAGTTTTTCCCTGTGACATAAGCTTATAATAGTAAAAACTGCACTTGAACTATAAGGTCCTTCCCAGAGAAAAATATTTATTTTCTTTCAGGAAGAACCATAGAAACAGTATTTGGTGCAAATAGTAAGGACTTTGATAGCTGAAGCTATCAGTCAGGCTCTACAGTAAGCTTTCCACCCTTTGAGGACATAATTTTTTTTTATTAACTCTTACTTTGAAGGACCAAGAGAAGATTGAGATTTGCCTCTGAAATAGGACCCTAAATAAATTCACAGAAAGGAATACAAGAACAGCTGCTATTTAAACATTCAGAATGCACAAAAGAAAAAATAACCACAAGCTAACGGTCTTACAAATTAATGAAAGCAGATGATTCATGAAACAGCAAGTGGCACTTCTTTTCTGAATGAGTAGAGTATACAGGTTAGATACAGGTGAACTTAGACTAGCCATTTTTCAGTACCACAGTATGAAACTTTTTCTTGCTATTAGAGCTATTCTATGCAATAGGCTATTCACTTCTTATACAACAGCTTGTTAACTTTCTGCAGTAGTACATTTGGCTGCACTATTTATCAATGTGATAAGTAAAATTGGTTTTATAGAATCAGGTCTTTCTTAATTCCATAGGTAAAGGAACAAAGTCAACAATGAATGTTATTATCTTCACTGAATTTACATGATCTTGCTGCTGTAAGATCACTGCTGTGATATACTGAGATATATTTTTCTGCAGTACTTAGCTTGGCAGGCTTAAATGGAGGCAATGAAGGCATTTATTTGCTCTAGCATATCTCCACCAGACATTAAGTCTGGCAAGTCACCACAATCAAACCTGTGTTCACTATGTTCCCATTAGAAATGAGTAACGTTTTAGAGATTTTCAAACCTTTGAAGTTTCACTTTTCTAGACAGGGTGTTATATAATAGCAGGTAAAAAAAAAAATTTTATCTTCTAATTGAGGTTAAAAAAAGTTTTGCTGGTTTTTTCCTATAGGCTACAGTCTCACCAATGTATTTTCTTGTAGAATACACTCATGAAATCATTGACAGGTTGGGAAACAGAAGTCTTACATTAGTTATTCTAAACTCATCTATTTCCTTTCATTTATTTCAGTGGTATTCCAACTGTATTCTTCAATACTTGAATAGCAAATGTTCTATAATAGAAGTATCTGGTTTGGATGTGATTTTCCTTTAGCTTCCAATTGCTGCCTCATTATATTTGGTAGCATGTTACATCTAGTTTGATATAGAGCAAATGATGACATAGAAATCTGCTTCAGTTGAGAATCTGAAAGGAAAAATAAAAAAAAAATCTGTGTTAGAAAAAAATACATTTTAAAGTGCTCTTTTAAGACACCTCAGTTCTGAAATAAAATTGAAAACACATGGGTACAATTCCTGTTTTAATTTGTGCTAATTTTTTGCCTGGTTTTAGATGCATATGATTTCTGGTGTTTAACTTAGCTTTCTTGCTCTATTTTGAAATGCTTTTTACTGACTTTTCTAGTGACATTGGGTGAATTAATAATATTGCATTTCTCTGTCTACATTTCTGTAGCAATCAGAATAATGATAGATAATTCCTTTCCTCAAAATAGGGTGTTTTATGAAAAAATAAAAAAAAATGGTTGAATCTCTATCTTAATGATATATGCTTCCTTGCTAAAACAAGTCCGCTTCATGGTAAATGTGATTTTAATATTTTTCTCCTTTGAATTTTTTTCCTCTGTTTTTTTTTTTTTTTTTTTCTCTCCTCTGGGCAATCTGATGAAATACACAGTTTTACTACCCTATTAGACATAGGTAAATTCTTTTCCCTACACTGCTGTTCTAAGTAAACTACAGTGATATCAGCTTCCCACAGTTCTAAGTCTGGCAAAGTTATTTAATAAGTGACAGACAAGAAGTTTCTCCTACTGCTAATCATGTGAGAAGTTTGGGAGTTTTTTATTGTATGAACATGCCAATTGCCAACTTATTAAATGCAGATGGTAGACTGTGTCCAATGAATGAAGACCCCCAGATTGTGCAACAGATTTTGAGATCTTTAAATTCAGCCTTGATTAGGTTGAACTAGGACAGATCAATTATTTTGTTTTGCAAGAAAGAAAGGGAAAAAATAAAAGGTTGCAATAATTGAAACACCTGAGAATGATACTGCTCCTACAAACCTTTATTCTTCAGATTTGTCCACACCAGTGTAATTTTTGCATGGATATCACCACAGTGATACCCATCAGAATCTTTACTATGGTCTGCACATTCACAAGGAGTAATCTAGCTGGAAACTTACAAGTCTTATGATGGCAATGAGGATATGTAAAGATTACAGACTACCTTAAAACTCTTCAATGAAGTGATGAAAGTAAGGTTTGCACCACATAAAAGGAAATTCCTTTTTCAATAGCTGTTTTCTCACTTTTCAGTTTCAGATGCCCAGGGCTTATTCTATTTACAAGTATATCTAACCTCCTGCATACTGAATTAAAATCCTCAGTTTTAGGGATAAAAAGGACAGAGTACTGCTGGTTTGGGAAATAAAAATAAAAAAGGATCTCCCTCTAGAAACATCACCATGTTTCTCAAAGCCATTTTTTTCCTCCAGTATCAGAAATCAAATGTGTTCTATTTTAAGACTGTAATATATCTTCCAGGGTCTTATGATACAGAAATGCCAGGATTTTTTCATATTTATAGAATCCCAACACAGGTAACTAGGATTTGTTCTTTCAGACTTTCTCCCCCGTTTCTGTGACCTATAAGATTTCCACTTCCCTCCTTTCTCTTTCTTCGTCACAGGACTTTCAAGAGCATATATGCACTGCTGTGATCAATAGCAAGAAGGCATGGGCCTTCAACAGCACTCAATAATATTTGCTTCTCTTGTCATACTGTCCCCAAACTACTGACAGATTCTCCTGGTTCAACTAAAGCAGTATGAGGATCTCTGGCAAAATTGTTCAATTGTAGTGTTGTGCATGTGCATATGCATTTTTATTTATAACCTATTAAATACTGGTAATATATATGATATAATTTACACCCTTTTGTGTTCGACATTGTCCCACACGACATAGAATCATAGAATCATAGAATAGTTAGGAAAGGACATTAAGATCATCTAGTTCCAACACCCCTGCCTTGCAGGGACACCTCCCACTAAACCATGCCAGCCAAAGTTCTGCCCAACCTGGCCTTGAACACCACCAGGGATAGAGCATTCACAACTTCCTTGGGAAACCCATTCCACTGCCTCACCACCCTTACAGTAAAGAACTTCACCCTTATATCCAATCTAAACTTCCCCTGTTTAAGTTTGAACCCATTACCCCTTGTCTATCATTGCAGTCCTTAATAAAGAGTCCCTCCCTAGCATCCCTATAGCTCCCCTTCAGATACTGGAAAGCTGCTATGAGGTCTTCACGCAGCCTTCTTTTCTCCCAGCTGAACAGCCCCAACTTGCTCAGCCTGTCTTCATGCAGGCGGTGCTCCAGTCCCCACATACTTGTCTCGAAACTGGAGAAACATTAATTTGAGAGATGGACCACTCAGTGAATAAAGAACTGGCTGGATGGCCTCATGCAAAGAGTTGTGCTCAATGGCTCAATGTCCAGATGGAGATCAGCAATGAGTGGTGTCCCTCAGGAATTGCTCTTGGGCCCTGTGTTGCTCAAAATCTTTGTCAGTGGCATGGACAGTGGTATTGAGTGTGCCCTCAGCAAGTTTGCTGATAACATCAAGCTGTGTGGTTCTGTTGACACACTGGAGGGAAGGAATGCCATCCAGAGGGACTTTGACATGCTTGTGAGGTGAGCCAATGCCAACCTTACGACATTCAATCATGCCAAGTGCAAGGTCCTACAGCTGTGTGGGAGCAATCTCAAGCATAGCTACAGGTTAGGTGGAGAACAGATTCAGAGCAGCCCTGAGGAGGACTTAGGGGTGCTGGTCTATGAGAAAAGTAACATGAACTGGCAGTGTGTGCTCGCAACCAGCTGTAACTTGACATCATCAGAAGAAATGTGACCAGCAGGTCGAAAGAGGTGATCCTCTCTGTCTGCTCTCATAAGACCTCATTTGGAGTATTGTGTAAAATTCTTGTGTCCTCAACACAAAAAAGATATGGAACTGTTGGAATAAGTCCAGAGGAGGGCCACAAGAATGATTAGGGGACTGGAGCGCCTCCCCTATGAAGAAAGGCTATGCAATTTGGGGCTATTGAGCCTGGAGAAGGCTGCATGGAGACCTCATAGCAGCCTTCCAGTATCTAAAGGGAACCAGTAAGGGTGCTGTGGAAGGACTCTTCATGAGGGACTGCAGTGATAGAGCAAAGGGCAAAGGGTTAAATCCTGAACAGGAGACGTTTAGATATAAGGAAGAAATTCTTTCTGTGAGGGTGGTAAGGCACTGGAATGGTTTTCCCAGGGAAGTTGTGAATGCTCCATCCCTCTCAGTGTTCAAGGCTAGGTTGGACAGAGCTTTGGGTAGCATGATTTAATGTGAGGTGTCCTTGCCCATGGTAAGGGTGTTGGAACTACATGATCTTAATGTCCTTTCCAACCCTAACTGTTCTATGATTCTATGAATACTGTGAAAGTACACCTTCCATTCACCACAGCCTCCAAAACCACTGACTGTGGCAACCTTTTGCTGTTGCTATTTATTAGCCTAGTTTCCAAAGAAGCTAAAGCTGATTCAGCTCAATCACTGAGATTGTGGATGTATATGAGAAAGAAAAATGTTCCGCTGCTCACTTCTGAACACCTTGTCTGATTTCATCCAGATGTGACAGAAGAGGTGAAATATACAGACAATTTAGAGTGTATAAGGTGTTTTTGAAAAAATAGGCAGCTGTTGTTGCAAAGACCTTATGTCTCTCTCAGTAGTTGTCACAAAACTATTTCTGCAGAGAAAGGCTAAAATTAGACACCAGAAAGGCCTTATTGGTGTTCAGATCACAGCTATAACTTCCACTGAAGCACACAATTAACCAGGAGATATAAATCTATTAAAATCAGTCTTGATTAGATCAATTATTACAGAACTAGTAGTTTACATTGCAAAACCAGTCAAAACCTCAGCCACAGTTCAGATTTCTACTTTCTTAATCAGTATACAAATACAAAGTCAAAGACTGATCCTTTAAACCACTTAGCCTTTTTCAACCACATCAAGGGAAGCTGCTTCAAGGAATCTGCACAAAATAGTCAAGTTTAACAAGTTTCTCACCAAATTATAAATATCTCTAAACTTATAAAACTTTGAAACAGTCAAGATCATAGGTTAAACTTTGTCTTCCTCTCAGGCTGTGCACAAAATTTTAATAGGATTCATGGTTTCAAAGCTTAAAACCAAGGAGATGACTATACCACCTAGTTTAATCTCCTGTGTAGCAGGAACCTTATTTCATTATACTACCTATTTAGAGAAGAGATAACAAGTGCCAGGCCAAAGAACACCCTCCAAAAGCTTACACAGTCCTGTGATGTATTAACCTTTACTAAGAGCCAAATGCCTGCCCAGTTGCTCACTCGCTCTTCCTCTTCAGGGGGACAGGGCAACAAAGAATAAAAGTTGATGGTTGAGATAAAAATGAGATTTCTCACCAGTTATTGTCACAGACAAAACAGACTTGACTGAGGGAGTATTGATTAAAAATAGCTTCTGTTCATATTCACATCTGTACCAGAAACATTTGTCAGAATAGTTACTTCTAGAATATATTCCTCCATTGCATAAGATACTCTCCCCAAGAGAAAATATTAATAAGATTTCAGACTGCAAATACTTTTTGTCCTTTCATTTGCATATGGACCACTTCTCCTTTGAAGTGAAGGCAATATGCTAGATAAACTAATTTTTCTTGTCTTATTTTCTTATTTCCAACTGTTACAATACAACAAGCAACTGGGGCTTGTCCAGGATTAGCCAACTAATTTATTTTAGAGCAGACCTGTCTATTCTGGAAAAATATTCAGTCCTAACTGAACAGGATTTAGAGTGAGTTGTGGAATCATGACAAAATGGTAAAATGTGGACACTTTTCCCCATAAAGAGTCCTCAGTTTAGGAAGAATTAACAATGTTTTTCCTCCTCATTCTCCATATACAGCACATGATTTCAGCTTTAAAAAGGTCATTAAATTGGATAAGCCTTCTTGCACTTCTCCCAGAAGAGTAACTTCAGTGTATTAAGCACCAGCAGCTCTTACTGTCATGGGTGTACTTGATTCATGTTTTGAATTATTCAATGCCCCTTATTCGGGCATCCTCTAACAGTGGGAAGAAAAGGACAAGGAAATAATTTTTTATAAGATTCTGTCAGGCCAGCTACATTTTTGAGCTCTAACCAAATACAATGCCCATCACTGCCTTTGTGTCTCTCACGTTTATCCTTGCAACATTTCTGTAAGAAAAGAAAATATTTTTTCTTTTATACAAATGTAGAACTAATAGAAAAAGTGTTTTAACCCTTATCTCTAGAGTTTTTGTTATATTCTTGGATGCTATCATTCATCATATTCTTCACCTCATGGCATGTAGAAAATAACAGCTCTCTATTCCATCTCTCAACCAGAATTATTCACCTTTTGCAAAAAATACCACAGCAGGCTCAACCACACAAACCCTTACTGACATGGAAGGCAGTTTGCTGTTTTTCCTTTCTTATCAATGTCTCTGCACTCAAAAACCAGCAACAGTGTTGAAGACCATATTTCTAAAGCAAGTGAGAGTAGAGTAAGACTAACAGAAACAGAAGTATTAATTACTGTCTACATATTTAGGATAATTAACAGTTGATATGCATAATATTGTTTCCTTATTTCAAGGTCAAACTGGAACCATATTTTAAGCTAAATATAAGCTACATTTCTTTGTAGTGCTATGCAAGAACAAAATTCTTCATGTTTTATGCCAAGAAATAGTTGATAGATGGACAGATGGAGAAAATAGTCTCCTGTCAGCTGTATGCCATTGTCAGAATGGCAGTGCATAATAAACACATTAATATATTTTTGTTGTTGTCTTATAAGTAGCAAATTTTCTGACCGACCGTGGAACAAAATTGAGCATGCTTGTCTTTGTACCACACATTTCAGAAGCACCCTTCCCAATTCTTAAATCCCCACAGAAAACTATACAGAGTTAATATTATTGAAGAATGTAACCATGTACTACAAACACTGGGTGGTGAAAGGTTCATGGATATTACAAATAACATTAACGTAGTTTGGTCACCCTGAGCTGTTTTATGAATGCTTCCCAGGCAATTATTCAGCTCTGTTCAGTCTTTCCGATAAAAGGCTGGCAGCTGAATGATTTAATTAACATAATTATTGGTATGAATTTTAAAAATATCACTGCAATCAAGAAGGTGCACAGTTTGTACATTTGGTATTAATGTAGTCTTGTAAAGTGTTGATTAAACAACATGAATTTATATCTGAATTTATAAAAGAAGAAGGTTGTAAACTTCAAGTTACTGCATTGAGATATCACATGAATCCAAGTGTTGAGCCGTTATGACAATAAGGAACATTTTTAATAAATGTAATTTTAGCACTCGTGAAGGAGAAGAACAAATAAGTCGCTAGAGCACTTGATAAATTGTGCATGCTTCACCTCCTATCCACAGTGTTCTTGAATAACCTCAGGCAAATCACTTATGGCTAGATGCACAAATTGTTTTAGTTTCCCATATGTCCTGGGTAGCCACCCATCTGCCAGCAAATCAGAACATTAAAACTCCAGTCCTTTTAGCAAGCACCCCTCAAAGGTAGGACAGAACACACTTCAAGGGAAGGGAAGGTGTGCAAAAAAAAACCCCTTGACTTCTGTTCTTTCCTTCATTTTTTTTTTCCTGTTCACTTCTATCTGTTAAAGTTTGTTCTGCCAACCATATGAAGAATCTAGCAACTACTAAGTTAACAGGATGACACACAAGCAGATCTGCAAATATGTGATTTGTTGGTGAAAAGGAGGATGACGCAGAAAGAAGGTTATGAGTGAGAATTAAAAGCACTTTGGAAAAAAAAAAAAAAAAAAAAAGCCTGTAAAGTTTCATGGAACTGTATCAAAGACCTAATTGTGAATTTAATTCAAGGTTATCACCTACCAGTCTAAACTCTTATTACAGTCAATCGAGATCTGTCGTCATAAACAACAAATAGGTGTATAGTGTCTTTTGAGATTATATAGGATAGTCCACCTGGGGCTTCAGAAGCTCTTGCAGGATGGCAGGTCTCCTGTCCTAGTTACAAGATTCATCATGTGCTTAAGCAGCTGCTAAACATGCCAATCTAGTGACTGAAGCCCAGAGGGCAGCCTGACTGGCATATCACAAAGGATGCACAGGCAGATGTGTAAACTGCTACCAGTAGGTCAAAATAGGGACCCAACATGGAAAAAGTAACTAACATCACTTCTTAGAGTTTGAAAATATCGACTCTGTATACGCATCATACAGGAGAATGGTGACAATATAATGGAATACTGTAATTGCAGAAATTTAGTGAATTTTGTCAAAAAAAAAAAAAAAGAAAAACCACAAACCTGAAAGCAAGGGAAATAGCTATCCTTTTCAGAATGAACAACAGCGCACAATATAAAGCAATGACAGAGAAGATATTAGCAAAGCATTCTATCAGAAGTAAATGCACTGAAACCTCACTTTTCATCTACACTAAAGGATAATTGAATTATATGAAGATTTTAGAAAAAAATGCTGTTTCTATTATTACTTATGAAATGGCACAAATTATATGTTGTATTGTCAAGTTATTAGAGAAAAAGCTAATAAATGTTGAATTTGAGAATATTTCTCAAGCATCAGAGAACTCTCAGATGAGTACAGAGGTGACAGAGACTATAATCAAGTCAAAGCTAGGTAGATGTACCCATTGCTGTAAGCATCTGGGAACACATATAAGCTTCACATTGAATGTGCTTTCTAATCACTATGGAATAAAAAAAATCCCAAAAACTAACCAAACCAAAATATACACCATGTCTAAAGAGGGAGAAAATATACCAAACATACAGAATAAATAACTAAAGAGTACGGTTTTACAATCTGAAGTAATGAACTTCCCAATAGAATTTTGAGATGGGATTTGCCTTAATTTTGATGTCTGCGTTTGAACTAGTAATCACCTGGAATATTCTATGCTTAGTGGAGCAGAGCAAAGTAATTAATTGTAATATAGACAATTTAAAACAAGTCAAACAAATAATTTTCAGAAAATACCCTTTTCTCTTGACTGAACATAAAAGAGCCTTACACCTGCCTTTGGATTAGAGAACTACCTCTACCTTGCAATTTAAATATATGGCTGAACTTTGATATCACAAGTATTCTAATACAGATCAGATATCGTAAGAGTGAGATAGTGTTAGCAGACTCACTGACAAAATGACACACTCACTCTTTACATCTCTTACTGTGGAAATTTCCCCTAAGATTTGTTTATCAATCTGTTTTTACATTAAAGCTTCACAGTTATAAAATACAGAGCAGAATTCACAATGTAAGAACATAAACTGTCCTGGATTCTACAATAGCAGTCATTTTGCTCCTTAGTAGCTGGTGCATTGCTGTGGTTTTGACTTTCAGCCTGGGAGCAGCAGCGATAACAACGATGCTTTTAGCTGTTGCTCAGTAATGTTTACTCTGATCAAGGACTTTCTGAGTCTCATGCTCTGCCAGGAAGGAGGGGAAGCCAGGAGGAAGCAGAGACAGGACACATGACCCAAATGAATGAAAGAGGTATTCCATACCACAGCACATCATGTCCATTATATATACTGGGGGCAGTTACCTGGAAGGGCTAGATAACTGCTGGGGTTGGCCTGGGTATCAGTTGGTGGATGGTGAGAGTTTGTATTCTCTTCCCTTGTTATTTCCCTTATCATTATTATTACTGGTGGTAACAGTAGTGGTTTGTGTTATACCTTAGCTACTGGAATGTTCTTATCTCAACTTGTGGGAGTTACATTCTTTCGATTCTCCTCCCCATTCCTCTGGGAGCAGGGGGAAGAAAGGAGGGGAGTGAGAATGCAGCTGCATGGTTCTGGGTTGCCAGCTGGGCAAACATAGTGTTTCACAGGAAAATAGATAATAAATGACATACAAAAAGTACTAAAACTAGGTAACCCCTTTTTTCATTTGAGGAAAAGTTGCAGAAGAGAGTCACATCTTATGTTAAACAAACAATACAAATAACACACCTAGCAGAAGTTTACCTAACACTGGTTATGTACTTGTCTGAAGCTATCTGCATGTGAGAAATAAGGATAATGAATCCTTAAAATGCAGACGTTTCTTGGGGATATATGCAAGCAATCTAAATGCTTAAATCAACAATTTGAGAATGCCACCATAAAAGGATATCTGTTGGATATAGGATACAAGCACCAATTAATAATTTGAGGAATCTAGAGCAGTTTGGTAGTACAGCTCTAGATCTTGAACTATTGTGAGCAGAAATTCACAATTTAAGTTGAACACTGGTGATTCCAAAGAAAAGCTGTTAAATTGTGGCAAAAAAAACCCAAGGATCAAATTGTTGAGTGGCTTACATATCTGGATCATTAAAGTAAATGACAATTGGGAATTTCAGCTTTACTTAAAGAATCAGATCTAACAACATGATTAGCTATAACAGACAATTCATCGTTTATTGACAATACTTTCATGTCATATTCACATACTGAATATTGGTGTCAGATGTGCTGACTGTAAACATTCCCTTGAAGTATGCTACTTTGAAGTGCACTTCAGTCAAAGCCCAGACTCAGAAATTGTGTATAAGAATTTAGTCACAAGAAATTAAAATCTCTGGTGTTAATAAAGAAAACTAAACTAAACCACAAACACCACAACTTTTGACAGAACTTTAAAATCTACTTCTGAAAATCCCAGTCAGAGTACACCCAAGTAATAGCTAAAATTTAAGAGGCATTTCTTTCCTAGATAAGATTAAAAAACAGGAACAAGGATTATCATTTGTTGTAGTAAAATATATTTTAAATAAATATCTAAGAGCTAATAACCTATGAAAAGATTAACCCTCTGCCCCTATTACTCTTTTCATCATCCCTGAAGTTTGTGCCACCATACTGCAAAACAAGTCAATTCATTATTTGCTCTGAAACTTAAGGGAAGGGGCATTAAGTCAAATAGACAAGGTGACCTGGCTGACAATGTGGCCATGAAAGTTCCAGGGAGCTGGTCCAGGGGAGATTACCAAGTTGCACAGGATCTCCAAGAGGGGAAAGGAGGAGCAGAGACAATAAGCCAGTCCTTTCATCAGTCATGAAAGGACTGATGAAAGGACTCCACATTCCTTCCTGAAACTGTGTTTCAGTCAGTGGAGGAAATACAGCAAGACCATGTTGTCTGCTAGTGTCATGGCAAGAAGGGATTAATGCCTGGATGAAAAAAATGTCATTGAGTTGTCAGTTGAATCATCCTCAAAGTTTTAGACTGGTATTGTGTCTATGACAGAAATCAATAACAACACTTAAGGAAGGTGAGGAAAACAGAAGGATAAAGTGAAGCTCCCCTGCAATAAAGTTATCTTTCTGTAATTTGTGGTTGCAGCTGGATCGCAATGTATAATAGCCATTAATAAAGGCATTAGAGACATTAATAAAGCCATTTCTTTTAAACTTCTCTTTTTAATGCAATTTGTATTTTTAGTATCCAAAATAAATTGTAGCAGAGTTTAATTTCTCAGTGGTGTCTTTTATGAGAAAGCATTTCTTTGTTTCTTTAAAACCCACTGCAGGCTGATTTAATGGAATGCCTTAGTTCTAGCATGAGAACAAGTGAATAAAGACTCCCGCTTCCCCTTCTTCATGCCGTTCTGGGATTAAATTAGGTTCCCTGGGTGAAGAACTAGTTAGCTTTAATAATGTTAAATTATCTTCATTTAAAACAATTGTTACACTTCAAAACTAAAACATTTCCTTTTTTTTTTTTTTTCTGCCAGCTAATCCCATAAAGTTTTCTCCACAAAACCACAATATGAAACAACATACTGGTTTAATGTGGCACCTATGTTGCTTCAAGAGTAGCATGGTCTTCATTAGACTCAGTCTACAGCATCAAAGCCCCTTAAGTGAATGGAATTCTTATGATCTAAATACTTTTAATTAAAATAGGCCTATTATCCAAGATTGATTTTAATGAGAAAAGGGCAGACAGCAACCCAAGCACATGGTTGATTCACTGCTACATTTGAAAATCAGTTTTGAGTGAGCTTTGGGTGAAGGTTCAACAGCAAGGTATGTACTACAGAAACCCAGAAGTCATCCTGACTCAATTAGTCTTGCAGAATGGGCTGTGAAGATCTCCCTGTGAAACAGCCCCATTAACTGATGTCAATCATGCAACATTACTGCATAGCATTATGTGATATATGATGAGAAACTTACCTGAATGAGCACAGTATTGCGTAAGCTTTTTCACAGGTGGGTATGCTGTTGTCTAGTGTTCTCACAATGGACATACAGCTTGCAAAAAAATGAGAGTGGTCACTCAACTAAAGTCAATATGCTAATTAAACAGTGTATGAGTTATCACCTTTTCAGCTTAATGGACTTCACTATGGAGTTCCCTTTCGCAAAAGCAATATAGACATATTTAGCAGATTATCTGAGATACACACAATTTCACTGTATCTTGGAGTCAGAAAACCTGCTAATATGATCCTAAGAACCCCTGTAATATTATATTGAAATTCAATCTAACAATCTAATATAGTTCTTTAACAGCGGCTGAGAGCAAATACATCATGTATCCCTTGCCCCACACCACCGAAGTCCACTATATAAATAAGACTTACTATTTTGAACTGTCTTTCTAATGAAATGGTAGTAAAGAACTAATCTGCATTCACCTTTTTCATGCCACTCAGTTTTCATAACCCCCTTAAAACATCTTTTCTGAAATGCACAGTCCTAACCAGCACAAAATCCTCTGGTAGAAGGATTTCCTCTTGCAGTCACTTCCTCCTGTACTTGTTCCTCAGACAAGGTTTGGCAGACAGGTATTTCACCAGATGATGAGTTTAAGCTATTCAGTTCCTGGAGAAAGCTCAAAACTCAATTTTCTAAAAGAGGAGGGAACTCTCTGGCAAAGGAGAAACTTATCACCCTCTAGCCAGCTGGCTCCTTAAAAGCTTCATGCTACCCTTTTCATTTCTGGCCAACAGAAATCTTCAGGCACAGGTAACTTGGAAATTTTGCCTTACCTGAACATGAAAAGGCAATGGATGTACACTGAAACAAAGGATTCTACTTCATGACAATCAAAACACAGATGAGGATATGGGCATACGTGATGTGCTAATAAGAATTTTGAATTGATTTGGCATTACACTCACATTTTCAAGGTTCAGCCAGACATACTCTTCTACTGTGTTTTTTGGTATGGTTCCCCTTTCCTCCCTCCCTTGCCCCACATTAGCTATGTTTTGTTCAGTGCCCTCATTAGTTTCAACACAATTTACTACATAGCTCATTGTGACTTAGTAAACCAAAATGAAAACCTATAGTATAGAAAAAATATAATCTTTTTTGTCGCTATTAAGGAATAAAGAATGTAGTCCTACTGAATGAGATTGATTTTGTCCTCTTTCTTTTGGGGGGGTGGGTGGCAGAAAGGGGGTAATCATACTTTTTTCTAAAAAACAACAACAGCAACAAACCTAAGCAAAGCCCAAAGTTTTTGCTCAAAAGAGAAAATAAAAAGCAGATATTGAATCTTCAGTGCAATGTATCTCTGAACTTTGTTCTCCCAAAGACTTGCTTAGCAATAAAACCAAAAGGAAATATGAATAAAAAGCTGTTTATCAAGCAAGTAATTTTATTACGTCAAGTGCTGTCATTAGAAAAAGTAAATATCATTCACTCCATGCCTATACCTTTTACCTCAGGACCATGATCACCAGCAGTAATAAATGGAAAAATATTCATGTTTAAGAATGATATTCTAATATTTTTTCCTTCTCTGGAGAAAATATAACCTTATTTCACTGTCTATTTTTGATGCTGCTAATTTGACAGGAAACAGCATTTGCCTATTTTATTAAACACCCAGAAAAAAAGATGTTTTGAAACGTTTGACATGTAGAGTTGGTGAAGATATAAGAAATATATTGGATGCTCTGGGACCCAAGAAATTACTCATTAGAACTAGGAATCATGTTGGTGCTTCCCTATCAAAGATAACATGACTTGAATCATGTGAATTGAGTGAAAGTACCTTAAAGTAAATAAATTGTACTTTATTTCTTGCTTCATCTTTTATACACAATATCTGGAGTGATTTGGAATGTAAGAGAGGTGGAAAATGGTCATAAAGACTCTTTAATGTTAGCAAAATACACATGATGCCAGATCTGCACATCAAGATTCTAAAAAAAGATTAAGACCTTGAATGTAATAAATTACAAACGCAGATTTCTGCAAAATAATGAGATTTGTGTTTGGAGCCACAATGTCCTCCAGCACTGAAGGTGTCTCTAAGACCTGCTATTTCAGATATTCTGAAAAACACTTTCAGATTTCTGACAACTGCAAGAACATTTAATAAACTCTTTTCTACTAAATGCTTTTGACAAATCTAAGGCCCAGCTATTTTTAAAATTTAGCTCTTAAAGTAACCTTTGACCTCCCATGGGAAATTAGAAAATGGCAAAGTTATTAGAGGAGGAGATCTAACAAAATTACAATCATGACAAGCTTGAATTACACCATGTAATTGAATCTATTCAGAAGCCAAAAATCAATGCAGTCAACCAGAAGTATACCAAATGTGACATTCATTTTTTCTGCTTTATCAAGCTTAATTGATGTCTCTAGGAACTAAATAAGAGTAATAGGCAGCCTTATGGTAGAAACCTCAAGAGATATTTCAAGTGGCTATTCATAAAAGCTCCAAATAATTCATAGATTTAACTGTCAGTTGATGTGGTAATAGAGTAACTATGTTGCTTTTAAATACCACATGCCCTGCATGAATTTAACCCCCATCCCTCCATAATTCCTGCTGAGAGAAGTACAGACACAAATAAATCTAGCTGGTGTATCCTGATTTAGAGAAAGTCTTGATTTGTCAGTTTCATTTTGGACAGAAAGTTAACATACCATGGCGAACAAGCTAACACTGGTGACATTTTTTGCATTTCCAAATACATTTTGTCAAAATGCATATGCATGCATCTCCAGGATCCAACAAAGGAGAACATTTACATGAACTTAACATAGGCAATACTTCAGAATGATACTTCATGACCCTGTTGCCTAGATCATGTCTAGAACAATGCAAGAGGATCTAAGCTACAGTGATACTAGGAGAACTAAAATGATCACCATACAATGTCAGTTAATTTGAAATTTACCAGAAGAATCTGAACAATATAGAATGATTCTAAGAGTAGCTCTGCTGCTGAACAGTTAAGGTTGGAAAAGACCCTAAGATCATCTAGTTCCAACACCCCTGCCATGGGCAGGGACACCTCCCACTAAGCCATGTAACCCTAGGCTCTGTCCAACCTGGCCTTGAACACCACCAAGGATGGAGCATTCACAACTTACTTGTTGGCTGATGGGGGAGAAGATGCAGCTTTAAACATTGCATTTCTCCAGTCATTTAAACTGCTGAAGATTGCCAATTTCTCTTCATAACATCTAATATAAGATATACATCTAATATAACATAGATGGATTATATAGCTTGTGGAGACTTTTTGTGGTTCTGCACTTGACACACTATAGCATTTGAGATTTCCTCCTGACAAAAGGGCATTTCCAGTAATTTGGAACTTTTGTCAAGTTTCAAGTTTTAAGTTAGATGGACATAGAGCTTTTCAAATATACAAACCAAGGCCATGCTTTGGCTTGACACTATCCTGTTACTCTGTTTAGTCAGGGCTGGCATGTTCCTGATACTTTCCTGAGCAGTACTAGTTATAGCTATCTCCAGAAGCACATACTATGGGGGTCCTGAAAGCCAGCAGCCTTTGTGTGCAACTTGATTAATCTTACCTTAGTGAAAAAGAAAATATTTTTTACAACTCTACTGCTTTGATAACATTAACATGAATGTTACTAAACATGTGGGTGGCTGCTGTTCTCACGTAAGGAATCATAGAATGGATAGGATTGAAAAAAACCTTAAGATCATCAAGTTCCAACCCCCCTGCCATGGACAGGAACGCCTTACACTAAACCATGCCACCCAAAGCTCTGTCCAAAATGGCCTTGAACACCGCCAGGGCTAGAGCATTCAGAACTTCTTTGAGCAACCCATTCAAGAGCCTCACCCTCTGTCAGGGGTTCAGCAGCAGACATTTTTCTCCTTTGTAGTAGCTGGTGCAGCATTGTGTTTTGGATTTTCGGCTTGGGAACAGCGCTGATAACACCAGTGTTTATAGTTATGGCTTAGAATGTTTAGGCTG
>JASSUY010031250.1:9845-24453 GCA_032466535.1 Forpus xanthops | reverse complement strand
ATCAATACAAAATTGTTATCCACACTTTTTATAGGAGAAATATTACCATTAAAGTTAGAACTTTGGTTTAAAAAAAAAAATAAATCTTGGTGGTGTTAATTTGTAGAGCCAAATATTTTTCAAACATTGTTTAGATTGGAAAAGAAACCAAATTTGAAAAACAGGCATAATTTCAGGAAGACTGCTTTTATTTGCACAAAGGGAAAGTTTCAGAATCCTGCTCTTTTACATACATGTATATAATGGTGTATATATGCATTCTTTACACATAGCAGAATATTTAAGGCAGTGACTGCTTAAAATATCTGTTCTGGTTTTGTTGCTTAACAAAAAGGCACATTAACTATTTTAGCTTTGCTTTTCCTATTTGTCACAAAAACCTCATAAGGTTAGGATCAGCCTTTAAGCTCGGACTGTTTCTCCTGTCATAAAAATGTCTATGTGACAGCAAAGAGCAAGTTCTGCCTAAAAAAACCCAAAACCCAGAGTATTTTTCTGAGTTAGAGCAAACAATAATTTATACTTTTGCTTGTGATTGCTTATAAATGTAACTTTCAGCATTCACAAAGATGGTGAGTGGGATATTTACATGTGTAGTGGGATCCTGGCTTGAGCTAAGATCTTAGATACATGATGTTGTTTCAGTGCTGTCGCATTTCTTTTAATCACTAAATGATTCAGAAGATGGATCCCACTAGCTGAAGGACATAAAAATGCTTAAAATCTATCCATCCTCGTTGAATTTGATGAGGCAATCAAAACTTAAAAAATAATCTTCTGAGTTTTGAGGGTCATATCAACTTCTGTTTTGGAAGTTTTGGACCAGAGTCCTACATTCTTTGACATGGTCTCTTTCCATGGAATCAGTACAAAAATGTGTTAAATACACCGAACAATAGCTCAGAAAACTGTCATTTTCTTATCCCTTGCCTAGGCTTTGCTGGAAAGGTGGATAGGATGATATTTAATGTGAGTTACTTCTCCAGGAGTAACTGCATATTCCCATGTATTGATAGGATTTTTATTTTCCTAAACCCCTTGTTAGTTCACAACTCACAATAAACATGTTCTCAAAAAAAAACAGTAATGGGAACACATTTCCTTTCTGCCTAGTTCAGTAAAAGGCAGTATGTGGTATTGCTTAAAAACCTGTATGAAAATATCCAAAACTAATGTTGGGTTTGTTGTCTATACCACAGAGCCTTTCCATGAGCTTAAATTTGAAAAATTACTTCAGATACTAGTGAATTCAACTCATTAAAAGCAGGTCAACTATTTTGTTATTTCCCCCCCCCCCCAAATACATTCTCTAATTGGTAAGGATAAGTGGATCTCTACTTCATCTTTGTTTTTTGGGAGGTGGCTCTTTGAAATCGCATAAACTTCAAGATTTTTCAGACTCAGAATTTTCTTCAAAAATAAGAGTTTGCTTCAGGAAAATCTCGGCACCCTGCAGTACAAGGCTGAACTCTAACTGATTACAGTGGAACCAGGTTTATTAACATCACATAAGAAAGCACTTTCATCTGCATTTCAGTGTGTGGTGAACTTCGTATGTGATTAGAAAAGACAGATTAAGGCTGTGTCTACATTAGCAAATAATTCAGCATGATAAGAGCAAATCAGCAGATGAAAGCAGTCAATGCTGAACCCTGCATCTTGCTATGTGTTGAAAGTTTTCCCTGTAGACCAGGTTTAATATGATCTCCTGGTCTGAATGTCCTCATCTGTTCACAGTCACCTACTCAATGCCCAAATGCATATGGTTGCAGTAGGGAGCACCCCTGAAGTGGAGGTCCTCATTTAACTTCCTCTGAGATCTAGTTTGTTGGCATCTAGCTTTCAGGTACTAAGCCATACTTGTCAACAAAACGCAGTAACATGAGAAAAATAAGGGCCACTTCAGAAATTACAGCACTTACAGTTCAGCTCCTTCAGAAACATCTTTGGGAAAATATAATATAGAATAAAGTCTGCATGTGTGTTAAACTTACTGGGGATTATGTTTTGGCTATATGGAGACAAATGAGAGAGCCTAGCTACCTTACAGTGGCATTTCAAGAGACACTTCCAAGAGCAGTGAGCTCCCTTCTTCAGACCACGCAGCATGAAGCCATCCAGCCTCTGCCCAGTGCCATTTTGGATGCAGTCTCACTAAGTTATTGTATCCCTGTGACAAACCGATAAACCCTGATTAGGAGTTCATAAATCAGCAGTGATTATTAGCTCAGACCCTGTGCCCCTCAAACTTAGATATACTGCTTCTACACCTGAGTCGGTTCACCTGCAGTCATCTTGGCTGTCTTTCTCCATGGTTAAAGATTGTACCCACAACCAGTGCTTGAACTGCAACTTCTCAGGATCCTTGGGCCAATGGGTATTATCCTATTACCTGCTCTTTTGTTGGAGGTTTCCTTTAAGCAATTCAAGCTAGAACAGGCATTTACTCCTTAACTTCTTAACAGAAGTTGCTTCCTAACAGAGAGAAGCAGTTTTCTAACTACATGAGGATTGGCATTAGTTATGTTTGAATTGCAGTTCAGCTCCTACAGGATTTATTTCTGTTGATTCCTTTCCAGCAACACAACCCCCTATAATACTTAATAGTGTCAGTGCAGTGGGTTTTGAATCTTCCAAGATCTGGTAAGATGTGACATATTTTGATGTTTCTGTAATCCCAAAGTCTCACATCTGCCACTTGGTATTGGCATCTAGTTTGTGTGATGAAAACAACTGCAACAAAGTATGTGTAAATCAGAGCTGTGCTCTTCTTTGCAGTCTTCTTCTGTTTGCTTTAACATTGATTACTTAAGAGTGAAATTTACAAGTCAAGCCTTACTGTGATAGAAGTATTACCTAAATGAAACTATATCTTTTAAGGAAGAAGTGGGATTGGCAGGTATTTTATCCAACTGCTGAACATAGTTTAACATACTTGTGCACAGCTTCTCAGTCATTTGATGCCTGTCAATTTTTGTAAGTGGAAAACAGAATAAAGAAAACAAAATCAGGGTTCAGAACCAAACTCCCAATAAAATCAGTTGTGTTTCGGTAAATTCGGATCAAGCCTCAGTTTCAAAATTAAATAAATTGCATTTTAAATGAATGCTGAAAAAGACTTGGTTTTATAGATTAATTTTTTTAAAAGGATGAAGAGGATTTTCTGTCTATCTATCTATCTAATCATCTACCTATCTAATCTATCCATCCATCTATATACCTGTTTAAAGCCAGTGCTTTAACCCAAGGGTCTCTTGCAGCTGTCTAACTGAAAGTTTTTGCCATCACCTCTCTCACAGATGCATTTAGTTTGCAGAACCAGGGTCTACTTACCACAGTCTTGTCCCAGAGTTATACATTTCAAGACCAGGTGTTCTCTGGATATTTTTCTCTACTCTGTTTCTTGTTTACAACAGAAAGATAACTTTTTTTTTTTTTTTTTTCAGTATGCAGCCTGGACAGGAGCCAAAGCAGGATTATGCCTCTTACTGATAATCACAACAGGGAACCAATATATTCCAGAGCTCAACCAATTCTGTCATTTAAGGCTCCTTCTAAAAACGTACAGGTTGCATTGGGTCTGGCTGAGATGGAGTTAATTATCTCCACAGCAGCCTTCATAGTGCTGTGCTTTGTACTGGTAGCTAGAAAGGTGTTGATAACACACCAGAGTTTTGGCTGCTGCTGAGCAGTGCTCGCACAGCATCAAGGCTATCTCTACATTCCCTCTCACCAGTAGGCTGGAGATGGGGAAAATCTTTGGAGGGGACACAGCCAGGAGATCTGAGTCAGGCTGATCAAAGGGATATTCCATGACATATGATGGATCAGCAATAAAAGCTAAGAGAAGAGTGGGAAAGGGAGGGCATTTGTTATTTATGACATTTGTCTTCCAGAGCAATGTCTGAGTGTACAGAAGCCCTGTTTCTTGAGAAGTGGCTGGATATTACCTTCTAGTGGGAAGTAGAGAAGAAATCTTCTGTTTTCCTTTGCTTTTCACATGCAGCCTTGGCTTTGCTTTATTAAACTTCCTTCCTTTTGATCCATAATGTTTTTTTTCCTTCTTAGTTTCTTCTCCCTCATCTTCTCTCACTGATAAGGAGAGTGATAGAACAGCTTGGTGGGCACCTGGCATCTATCCAAGGTCAGCCCACCACATAGGAGTACCCAGCATAGATAAGACTGCCACTTCCTACGTACATAATGTGCTGTAATATAATGAGGTGCTACTTCTTTAGCCACTAAAACCAGCCCTGAGACAACAGTTTTGCTGGATACCTCTGCTTCAGGGCGGCCTGCCCTTCATTTTCTGTCTACAGCAAGAGTTTGGGAAAAATACTGTAGATGAGTCAGTGGCTAGTTTGACATCAAAGTTTGCACTTGAAGGAGGCAGGAATGACCATAGTGAGCCAGGATGAGTTTCTGATTGTCAGGGGGTCACCTCCTTCCTGCTGTGCTGGTGTGGTCCTGATACGTAACAGGGTAATGAACAGAGACATGAACACATCCCTTCACTGCTCCTGGGGAAAGGAAGGACGACTCATCTGTCCCACTATGCTGTCCTTGGGTCTGGCAGAGGGGCAGCATTAGATAGTCAATGCTTTCTTCCACTTTAGCCAACCTGCTACATTGTCCCTGTATGTTACGGAGCAGGTCTCTACCAAAGGAGCCCCTGATGCATGAAGGCTATGATTCTTGGGGATCATCAATATGCACCCAAACTGCCTCTGGCAACGTGTTGGGTGCAAACCTAGGTCTCAAGCTTGTGGAAGGCCATTACCACTGGGTGTACAGCATGAGCTGGCAAGTCTTTCTTGTAGCACCAGTCTTCCCAGTGCAGAAAGACATGCATGTGGAATTTCCCTCATTTAATGTACTGTGCATTAATTATTTGTTAATTAAGTTCATTCTCTCAAAGTTTTACTGGCATTGAGATCTTTGGTGGTTTTGATTACTTCTGTGCACTGACAGGATTGGGGTGTTTTGGAAGATAAAGGGCAACACCACTCTTTTTGTACTATAGATTCTTTGTAGATCTGACAAAAAATTACTCCCACTGGAACTTTGGTTCACTTAGGGGAAACTTAAAGTTTGTAAAGACATTTAATTTGTTATTTGTAATTAATTCTTTAAAGTTTTGGTGGAATATATGTAAACACTTTATTTTTCTTTGTTATTGTTGTAATTGTTGTTTTATATTTATATTTAGTAAACACAAACAACATGCCAAGGCCAAATTCATATTCATCTTTTGCTGGAAAAATCTACTGACTTTCTGACTGCCTGATCAGATCCTAAGGAATAACTCTTTCTCCTCAGAACAAGAGATTCAGGAAATGCAGGTAAAAGGTAGTGTGTATAATGAGAAAATTGAAGGAGCTGAAGGAAAGGACTAGCAGCTCACAGGACAATGATTATATCTCATGTTGTCTGAGATGGCAGACATCATGAAGCTCCTAAGGTGGCATCAACTCTTATGTCATGTATCCAGTGATTTCAGGAAGGCTGCCTACAGATATCATCCTTCCTTTTACCACCCACCATGAATTCTCTTTGGGAAAAACACTGGACCACTGTATGTGCTTGCTTCAGTTATTCTTCTGCAAGGACGCAGAGATCTATAGGTGCATTGTCAGGAAGATGGGCAAATTTTTCCTTCAGTGTGTGTTAAGTCTCAGGATGCACCTCAAAGAGACACAGAGATCCCTGCATCAGGTCTGCTGGGCCACTCCAATGGCTGACTCAATGTATGCAATAGTTGGGAATCACTGGAGAATATGGATTCACGAATACCATTTCTGCACTGCAGAATAGATAGAGCCCATGACTGAACTTTTCTAGAAATAAGAAAAGAAATACACTTTGGAATAAAAAATACATTTATCTTTCTTTGCAAAGAAAAGTGTGGTTTGTATTCAGATGTTTAACCTTGAAAAATAAATATCAAATGAAATCCTGTTTTACAGTCATTGGAGTCATGTAGATAATTCACAGTTAAGCTTACATTTCCTAGTTTAAGTTCCTTAAGAGTAAGGAATTAATTGGACAATAACAAAAATGGAGATGACCTCATACAATCTTACATTTACATGATGGGGTTTTATTTCTCTTTTTATATTTTTACAAGCTTCATAAGCAGTCTTAGTGTGCTATTTAGGTATTAGATTATAAAATACATAGGAAAAAATGCTAAATAGAATCTTAATTTTTTAAAATCTGTTTTGAGGAGTTATATATGAAGACTGTCTGTAAAATAAATACAGGCAGTACAGCATATATAGAGGATATAGGTGTCCTTGAAGTAAAATCAGGGTTAATGTTCTGTACTAAAATTCGGTGATTATCAGGTAGGATATTTTAGTGTTGCTCTGTAATTATCAACCATTAGGCAATATAAAGCCGCCTAACAAGTGTCTACCCTATCTCCCATTATTCCTAACAAAATTAGCCATCATGAAAACCTGCATTAATTGGAAAAGAAAAGTAAGTACTTTGCTGTGTTCTGGCAGCTTAACCGTAGACACAAAAGTATAAATATCAGCACTCCCTGTTGCAAGTTTTGACCTAACTCCATCATATTTCCCAGTCACAAATACAACTGCTAGAAAGCCTCAGCATGAGGGCAATTCTTTCACATATTTACACAACTGCTCTGACAGCCTGGTATAGGTGGCCAATGAATATTGCCTTTAAACTACCATGTAAAAAAGTTAGGAAAAAAGTTCCTTAGGTGAGTTTAGTACCCTTGATGATTTCCATTCATCAATAGCAAAAGCTTAAAAATGCAGCAGCTGAAAAGTCAATGGTATAAGGTTAACTTACTACACCCATTTAGTGATAAAGGTGACTGATTTTAGAAAATGCAGTCAGAATCTTAGATTACCTAGTATGTGATTCAATGTAGAGTACCATACCAGCTCAGAATATGCTATTTTTGGTGCAGTAGTTATTTGAAATAAATATTACTGTGCCATGTTTCAATATACTGATCCCTACACTGTGTGGTTTTCTGTTCCATAACGTTAGAGAAATGTTCAAAAACCAGTACAAAACACCCTCTTCTCTGAAGTCTTCAATTTTCCTGCCTGATGGGTTTTCATTTTTTTACCATAAGTCTATAGCTGATGTAAGTAAAATCTTCTATATCAGACTCTTCAGAACGGATTTGGAGAGCTTAGTTCTTCTGTGTGTGCTTCTACATATGTCTGTAGTATTTTTAGGGCCTATATTTATATTGTTTATAGGCCTATTGGAATATATGAAGAATAATAGTGATATCTGGAACCCTGAGCAATACGGCTGCTCCTAATCTGGAACTATGACAAGCAGCAATGTTAAAAACTTGGCAGTTCCAGTCTTTCAAAACTGTGAAAAATTGCACAGAGACAGCTGGTAAATAAGAAAGGTATAACTGCAAAAGCTACAACAGGTACCTTCTGAAGCCTGAGCTCATGGATTTCCTCCAAGAGACAGATAAGAAGTGTTATGGTCAGTTTCAAAAACTCAGTTCTAATTTAGTGGCTACTGGAAACAAGTAAACTTATCTAATTATAATTGTTAACTACCTAAGAAGCTTCTCTTTGAGGTATCTGCATGATATGGACTTAACATTACTTTTTTTTTTAAGTGTTCACTGGGCAGAACGCAGTTTTCTGTTTCCACATAAAGGTCATTATTAGCCTGAAGGTCTATGCAAATCCTTCACACCAAGCACTAATAACAGAATGGAATGAGTGATAAAAGAATTAAAGAAAATTAGGATTAGAAACTAGTCTAAGAAAAAAGGGGTGGGGGCTAGCAACTTGTCAATATCATGTTTTCTCTACAGATGGTCATAACTTTTGTGCTTTTATAGCCAAGTTCACAGTTGTCCCTAAGATCTGCAAGATTCTTCAAGGTGATCATCAAAGAAGTTCAGTATGGACTTTACAGTGTTCCTTTCCTGGAATCTTTCTGTGTCATTCTTTTTTGAAGACATTGACCATATGATGATATTCAAATGGCCAAGTGTTTACGATTTCCAGATCTGCCAAATAGCAAATCAACCTTTATAATTAAAGGTGACAAGCTGACAAGGAAAATGAATGTAAAATTGTATACGTATATGAATTTTTATGTCACATTGCCGTCTGTGCACTTGTTTTCTCTTTGTCAATAGCCGAAGGCTCATTTCTCTCTACTAGAAGTGCATTTTATATCGAAGCCTTCAGACAGCTCCCCTTCGCCCTAGTGAATCTGCTGATTAATTTTGGATGCTCTTCTTAATTAACACCCCAAAGGAAGTCTAGATTTTCTAGCCTATATTCCATGTAAAACAAGTGAATCTGAAGAACAATGACCTAAGGAGACAGGCGTGCTCTGTCCGAATGACATTACAAGAACATTGAATATCTCACAAGTCAGGACCTGGTCAGGCAATGCCTAGGGAAAATGTAGGCCTTTAATCAGGGCAGAAATGAGATTCATATTAGTCCAATTTCATTTTCTTTATTGCTGACAAAGAGAGGCTGGGATGGATGCCACCTGACAGTTGAAACATGGTGCTCCTATGCAGGAGCGGGTGCCTCTGGCCTTGATTAATAATTGGTACCATTTTGACTTGCAGGCAGATAAGTTGATGATGGATGAGAGAAAAAGAGTGAAGTGATTTATTATAAAATTAGGATAAAATAACGAACTGGCTAATTGCACACAAGCCTCATAAAATGTAGCTGTGGAGTCAGAAGTGCAATGCCAAGCAACAATAATTTCCACCTCAGTTTTCACAGTGAGATCTTAAAGCAAAGAAAGATAGAGACAGCTCTTACTTATGCAGCTGCTTAATGCAGGAGAAGCCTTGCCCATTCATCCACTTTAAGAAAATAAAATATTGAGACTTGTATTTTAGGTTTTATTATTACTGAGAAGGAAACAGCAGAACTAAGCAGGCCACATTAAACCAACTGTTGCTTCTCTGCTGAAGCTAATAAAACAATGTATGTTTTGCATTTCTCTGCATACTTCAGCAGGGTAAAAGATCTACATTATGAAACTGAGATGCATTATTTAAATAAAAATTTAACATAAAAATCAACCTGCAATCTCCATTGGAATCAGTAAAAGTGTACTGCCCTCTTGCTAGGTATCACTTTTTGATGCTTTGAACTTCCAAATCTGATCTCTGATAGCTATTTTAGAAGCTGATCTATCTACTTCTTGCTATTTTATACTGCATACGTTCAGCTGAGCACAATTACAGATTAAAAAGGCTTTTTTTTTTTATTTAAAAGACAAATACTGGGTCACTTTCTCTTGGAAATTTTAAAAGTCTTGCCTATTATAATTCTTTGAAATATTTTGCTACTACCAATGTCAACCAATATACAACTTTTTTTTCTGTAAGTTCAAATATTGAAACAGCTGAAATTACTGAATTAAATACAACTACCAAAAATATTGTCAAAATAAGATAGGTTTAGTCATAAAATTGAAAATTAAAGTAGTATCGGGGGCTAAAATTTAATTTTTTTGTGATTGACTTGTATTCTACTGCTAGACAATTTATCCTTACATTCTACAAACTTCCAGAAAGTGAATTTTCCATGGAGATTTAAAAACAGGACTTTCAAATAATTATATGCCAATACTTCATTATGGTTTAAAAGCAACAATCATTGCTTAACAGCATTAAATTTTCTCTATGTTCCAAAGAGAAATAAAAATAGCATCCATTGTTATATTTCTTGGACCAATATTAGAAAGTTTTGTATGTGATCCAGTCTTAACTGCGTACCATAAGTAGTAATTTATTTTTGTGGGGATATTTGAGAAAAATTAATCTGAATTCACTTCTAAAGTGTGTTACTTAAACTGCATCAACTCCACAGGAAATTTATTTCAGAATTTTAAAATATCCTTAAAATGACATAGCTTCATGAATTGGAATAAACTGATTTAAGACTGCTTCTAAATTAGGGTATCCATACTAGAATTTACTGCAGTTTAACTTTAAATTCTTTTTAAACTCATGTCACTGTTTTATCTAAAATAACTTCAAGTGTTCAGAAACCTTTTCACACCTATTCATTTATAGTTTATTTTGAGAAGAAGAAAATGTCAAGTGAAAATTATTGATTAACTGTCCTTTTTTATCTGATTTCAAAATTATAAAATTTATTATTCTGTCACAATCTGAAACCTAATAGCAATCTAGTCTCCTAATAACAATCAGAGCATAGGCTTGAGAAAAATACATAATGCTGTGAAATAGGAGAGTAACTAAAGGGTAATAGGGTTTGTGCTGTCCTTGCAAATTGCACAAAGATCTTCTCACCATAGGCACCTATGCTCTTTCGATAGCTCAGAGGTTTTGGGTTTCAGGATAAAAGAAAAGATTAATTTTAATTAACTGCAGTGTTTTTAAGACTAACAAATAAATAGCACAGTAATTTATGCTCTAAGTCCCACCAGCCCTCTAGTCAAAAGGAAGTAGCATGTCTTGGCTATGAAAAGGACACTTTTTTGTCAGAGGTGTTCAGGCCATTGAGTCACTCATCTGCATGGCACTGGTGCCAGGCATAAGCTAACTCCACATCTTTGCTATCTTCCCTCTGCTACCTTTGCTATGTGCCTGGCAACCGTGAAGCTGAAAACATGACACCAATATCTAGGAGCCTTGTAGCCGAAATGATAATGTCAAAGTTTAGGACAGCTGAAAACTTACTCCCAGATTATTCAAAGGCCTCTGAGAGCAGCTTTAAGACAAGGAAGGAAATTGAAGTCTATTTGACATTTCCTTGAGACTTGGTTTCAGGGCTCACAAACTGAGGATGTCTCTCATGGCATTAGTGCCTGCTGACTAACTCTGCTGCAGGTAGCCAGAAAAACTAAAGGAGGCCAAATCTCTGTGGATTTCAAAGGAGGTGGGAACAATGAAGGAAATGCAGTTTCTCCGCACTACTGCTTTCAAGAGATAGTTGTAAGGAATCTAAGTGGTTGCTATTAAGTGTGATCTAGGTTTCGAGTAGAACTGGAGGTTAAGTTGTGATTTAGGTAGGTTTTATTCAAGCAGCTCTGTATTTTTGTTTTACTTCCCAAGCCTCCTTTATCTGTCTCAAGTTATTTTGCAAAAAATCATTCCCAACCCTTGGTATCCTTTCTGGAGGCAAAACTCAAAAAAGCCTCTCCATTCCTCTGAGGCAAAGTAGCCCTTTCTTTAAAACATCCCTTTGAAAAAGCTAGTGAAAGAAGGGCTGGCCATTGGTCAGAGAGTAGTACTTAGTTGCCAGATGAGGTTACACCTTGTTAGGCTGTAAAAGGAAAACTGAAGGAGTCTTCTCCATGACAAAGCGAGCAAGGAAGGCAGTGACAGAAAAATTAACTGCTGACATTTTATCATGGTTCAGTTGTTTCCCTGTATTAATTAATTAATTGTCAAGCAGGCAAATTCCTGTTGTTACTTGTATTATCAAGCTAATGGCAAGGAATCCTTTCATGTGTCATCCAAATAATGAACACAAAGCCCTTTATCTAAAGACCTGGGACATGATGTGTGTATTGCAATTCTTTACTGTAAGGGTGATGAGGCACTGGAATGGGTTGCCCAGGGAAGTTGTGAGTGCTCCATTGCTGGTGGTGTTCAAGGCCAGGTTGGACAGAGCCTTGGGTGGCATGGTTTAGTGTGAAGCGTCCCTGCCCATCGCAGGGGGGCTGGAACTAGATGATCGTAAGGTCCTTTCCAATTTAACTATTCTATGATTCTATGATTCTATGATTCTACGACTTAGTATTGGTCTGTCTCACTCAACATAGGTTAGGTGGTGTATCACAAGGGAAAGAACTGAACTGAGACAGGTTTGAACTACTGCTGGGGATGGTTACTAATATAAATGCATAGTTTTTACTTATCTTTCAATGTATGGCAGTTTTCAAAAAACAGTTTAATTCCTTCTGGCTCATAGTACAGCTCTAGTTTTCCTGCCTAGTTGTCCTTCATATATTTTGTTTTTGCAGTCTCTGGTTAAACATATCTGCCAACTGTGGTGTGCCTGCCAGCATCACTGTCTGCTTTTAGCAGGCAGAAAGGTGCCATAAAACAGTCCAAATAAATTTGAGGAAAGGGAAGGTTTTTTTGCTTTCAGTTAGCTCTCAAAAGAATGAATGATAATAGCTAGAGGGAACGTCTATACCAACACATTTTTAATGAAGCAAACAAAATGTCATCTCATTTCACCACGTGTAATGACCACATAATGATCTAGTCATGTTCAAAAAATGAATTGTTATTTCTGAATTATTATGGTTGCTGTGTATTGCTCTGTTTCCTCCATATCCTTGTTTTCATGTTACTTCATATTTTCCTCCTTTTCCTTAATTTTTTTTCTGCTTTTTATTCCATGTTTTCCATTATTTTTCTTCTGTATCTGAGAGCTCAGTTGCTTTTAGATATTGCATATCAGTCCTCTCCCTCAATGTTTTTTCTCTTCCTGTTACTTTTACAAATGGCAATAGATTTGCTTTTGGAGACCTACCTCCACAGTTCTCTAAGTAGAGGTAGGGTTTAAAGTAAGATTACTGTTCAGAAGTGCTCTTATTTCATTCACTCTGTATTTCTGAAGGCCCAAAAGGACAATATTTTGGAATGTCCTTTGTGAAACAACTTTCTGGAGTCTCCAGAAAGCTTGGAGAATATGTAGGAACAGAACAGTCATTTAATTTTATCTGCCTCTGCTAGGAAGCGACCAATTAGGTAAAGCCATAGAAGTAGTCAAAATGTGAACAACAGAGGAAGGAAAGGCATTATTTTGGAAATCTGCTTTTGTAGTTTTGTATGAAAATATGGGGTTGGGTTTCATTATCTCACACTTCTGCACTGGGTTTTTTGGGTTCCATTTGTTTTTAAGAAGCATGCACAATAGTAGCTAGAAGCACGTCTGAATATTTTTACTACTCTTTCCCTGTGGAGAATGTGTCTTACACTTTTTATACACTGTAGTCTTTACATGGGACTTCATATAGGACTGAGTAATTCCAATGAAAGCAAATGAAATAGTATTCATGTTACCTATTCTTAAATTACTGGATTTGTCCTCCTGAGAAGGCTCCAGCTCTTCACCTTCATGATGCTCCTGTTCTCTTCATGACACCGAGCAGCTCTGGGATGAAGTGACATGGTGTCAGCCTTTAGAGCAATATAAGATTAATCTTACTGCAAAAATCTTTATGTCAGGCCTGCATCTGTACCTGGCTTTGTCTCTGTCGAAAGACTATAACTTACTCTCATAACAGGTGCATTTGAACTATGTTTTGTGTCAATGTGGGATAAAGAAACAAGAAGCCTGCATGTAATTTGGATTATTCCAAGTATCTCATTTCAATCTAATGTACTGTTGTGTAATTAAACCAGTAAGTCTATATGACCAGCCCATTTCAGGTCTTGGTCTGCTATCTTTAGTCAGTGACAAACTCTGGTTCCCATTGCTTGTTCAGAGATGATAACAGTGTGATTTACAGGTATAAGTAACAAATGAGATCAATTAAAAAGACTAAGAGTGGCACCTGTCTAAGTGTAGGGTTGCACTAAATCATTCCTACATCTTTGTTTCCTATAAGACCCTGCATTTGCAGCTTCTCCTCAGGAAGGTTAACAATGGAAGAATTGTTTCTTAATGTTCATGAACCAAGAAAGCAGGCCTTATCCTGAGGCCCAGGGATAAGATTATTATCTCTGAGTGAAAACAACAGCCGTATTTTTCAGCTCCATGTGTACAAATGATCCCTGTGTTTCATATAGTTCTTGACTAAAGCATCTTGGATTGCCCAATTTGTTACAAGTCTATTGTGAGCTGCCTTTGTATAGTTGCATTGAACTCACAGTGCATGTCCCTCTTTGTGTACCATTTTCACAGCATTTTGAATTCTTAAAAACATTTCTAGAATATTTAAAAGTTATTGCAGTGTAAAGAAATTTCCAAATAATCTGACTTTTTTTTTTTTTCTCTTTAATAGTGTCAGGGAAAGCACAGAATTTTAAAATTGATAGAAATAGTTTGGTGATACTTCCATTCTCTATCTCTATTATTGTCTAATGAAGCCTAACGATCATTTTATTACCGGTCATATTAATACAGAAACTCCTTAAGACTGTGCTTAACATGAATGATGAAATTTTTATTTCTATTATTACAATTAGACCTTGCATCTGCAGTTCATTAGAGTATGTGCTTTTTGGATGCTGGAACCTTAACCTAGTTGACTAGTAAATATTTGTTACGCAACAACCTGCCAACGGAAGACAAGAAAACAGGATTTTTATGACAGCTTCAAGAAGAGATATCAGAGCATCTAAGAGGTCCAGGAGGTGAAAGGGATTTGGGTTACTCAATTACTTTTCTCCCTATTTCTTTTTTTAATAAGAGCTTCACTGGTGTTGCATAGTGGCAGCAATCCCCTTGATTTATTGGAGTTGGAGGGAAAGGATGATAGCATTTCTTCTCTTGGATGTTCACATGGGCTCAGCACCAGCAGTCTTTTTTCTCCTTTAAGTACTAGCTGGTTGTCATGGGTTCAGCAGCGGCAGTCATTTTTCTTTAAGCAGTAGCTGGTGAGCACTGTGTTTTGGATTTTTGGC
>JASSUY010031249.1:23614-37697 GCA_032466535.1 Forpus xanthops | reverse complement strand
GCTGGGGAGGGACTCTTCATGAGGGACTGTACTGAGAGGACAAGGGGTAATGGGTTCAAACTTAAACAGGGAAAGTTCAGATTAGATATATGGAAGAAATTCTTTACTGTAAGGGTGGTAAAGCACTGGAACGTGTTGCCCAGGGAACTTGTGAATTCTCCATTGATGGCAGTGTTCAAGGTCAGGTTGGACAGAGCCTTAGGTGTCATGGTTTAGTGGGAAGTGTCCCTGCCTATGGCAGTGGAGTTGAACTGGATGATCTTAAGGTCCTTTCCAGCCCTAACTATTCTATGATTCTATGATTAAATCTGAAAAAAGTGTAACAAACCTATGTTTTCCATCACTGTATGCAGGGTAAACAAGTTCCAAACAGATAAGTAGTTCAAACTATGAAGTTCAGCTCTTCCATATGATCTGGAGCTGAGCTCTCTGCCCATGATTATTTTTTATTTCTCAGTGGAAAGAAAAGTATTTAAACAATCTGAACCATCAAAGATCTCAGCCTCAGTAAGAAAATAACAGATCTACAAGTTCCATTTCTCTTCAGCTCTGCCACCCAACCATTTTTAGTTCAGCCTTTGTTTGCCAAGTGCTTGATAGCCCAGTTGAATAAGTGAATTAAGCACAGATAAACCTATCATTATAGAATCACAGAATCATAGAACAGTTAGGGTAGGAAAGGACCTTAAGATCCTCTAGTTCCAGGCCCCCTGCCATGGGCAGGGACACCTCACACTAACCATGACATTCAACAAATCCAGAACACCTCTCTGGATAGAAGACTAAGAATATGCAGTTTTGTAAGAAACAAACCCAAAGCTTTTAAGCACCATTTCTAGGATATGACTAAATTCGTGGTCACTGATGAAGGTAAGATTTTAGCACTGCTTTTCATGTTCAGATCCGCTGGCTATTTAGGCTCTCTGCATAGTGCCCCTCATGTCAGTGACATTAGAATTTGGTTAGATATAAAGGAATATTTTTCTCACTATTTGGGTGGTCAAATATCGGAATATGGTGGCCAGAGGCACTGTGGTATCTTTATCCTTGCAAATATTCAAAACTCAGATGGATAAGACCCTAAGCAACTTGATCTTATTAGACCTGTTTTGATTTGGGCTTGGATCATATAATTCACAGATATCTCTTCTGACCTAAATTATTCTTGGATTCTATTAGTTAAGAATTATGATAAAACAGCATAAGTTGGTGATGCTGTATGCCTTGTTATCACTGGCATCCATATATTAAATTATATTTATAGGGTTGCAGAGTAAAGCATTGAAAATTTATAAGAGGTGGAATTATGTCTGGCCACCAATCAAATTAAATGCTATGCATTTAAAACATGATACAATTCTTAATTACATGCATGAACTTATTATTCCACCACTTCAGTTACTGAATAGGAAGTCATTCAGTAATTCTTATCTTAATCCTGCATGGTCCCAGATCATATTTTCTGTGGCTCTAAAGAACCATGTTCCTGCTCTGGGATTCTATAATATATTTGGTACAAAAATATAGTGTCAAATTCTATCTTTGTGAATTGAATTGGGTTTGATTTCTATTTTTTCCAGAAAAAAATCCTCAAAGGCAAGAATTTAAAACTGAAGTTTCCTGAAACACATGTATGCTCTCCTTGACATAGTGAAAGCTACATTGTAATACTGTAATTTTCCATTGCACAATACAGCAGGAAACCCCCTGTAACTCACAGGTTTTATGGTCTTATGATACGCTGGGAACTAAACCATTACTGTGCATCACATATTCTTCCTAAGTTCTGAAAATACCAGTTCAACCCCAGAGCCTTAATCATTGCCTGCTATATCTTATTCAAACTGGTGGAACTGACCTAGGATCATCTGATACTGGAAATTACAGCAGAATGTCCTGCTTTCACATACTGCCTTGTATATCTTAACCCACTTCCTTTGTTAAATAGAAAGAGATATAGTATTCAGAAGCACAGACCTCATAAAAGAAGGCCACACAGAAGTTCAGCCACGGCGCATAAATGTGAGAAGTGATGCAGCTTTTGGGCTAAAAAGTGTAAAATGCTGATACATCACATGCTGAGACGAAAGATGAACATCAGGGAGAGAAACTCCAGACAAAGAGAAAATCAGCAGAAGACAACAAGGAGAGAAAGCATACAGCACCAAACCTAGCTGAAGGGCAGAGTGTGGAGTATGGGTGCTGTCTGATCTGAGTGTCTCAAATGCATCTGGAGTCTTACCAGTTGAAATCTACAGGATGAAAAGAATATACCCCACTATTCTGATTAGATGTCAGAATAGGACATAGACTAAGAAAGAAATTCAACATTTCTTTTGCTTCAAGTAGTAAACAAGGATTAAGACCATATAATTCAAGACAGCAAACATTCTTCACATAGTACAAGTCCCAAAGATAAAGAAAAACTGTTTGCAAGCCAAGGAGGATATAGTCCTACATGAATGTCATGCTTGCATGCTATTTGGTATGCATTTAATTCAAAGCACATTTTGAATGAGAAGAATGCTTCAAGAAAATAACCTACAGAAATCAGAGATATCATAAATTATACAGTATGGAAGTAAAATCTGTGAATTTGCTTTTCTTCTTTTCACTCTACTGCACTGCCTGTAGAGAATAAGGGGCTTCATAACACACCAGTTTCCAGAATAAAATGTCACCATTGCAGTATTGACTAACAGCATATCAGAATAAACACGTGAAAGACAAGTTAATGCTTGGAGTTGCTAAAACTGATCTTCCTGAACCAACAGCTCTGACTTGAAAAGCAAACAAACAAAAAAAGCCCATATATATCTCCTGGTGCATTTTAAGATATCAACTAGAAATTCTGCTCAGGTGATTGAGGGACAGCATAATAATTCTGTGTGTTCTGAGTTTTTCTTAGGCAATTTAGCTCTTGCCATTTTTCTCATTAGTCTTTGCTCTTTAGTGAGTATTATTTCAGTATCTTCAGTAAGTATCATTCCACGAGCGGGGGAGAAAACAGCATTTTGACTTTGACTTAATCAGAATTACTTGAGAAATTGTCTTGGGAACAGCATTAGCAGTGAAGCAATACACAAAATAATAAATTACCTCTCCTACTCATTACTAAAACAGCACCAAAATGTTTATACAAGTAAAGGCCATTCATTGCTAGCAAAATCCAGCCAATTTACCTTGTGTTGTACGTGACATGGGAAAAAATCAACAAGCTACGGAATAACGGCTGTCATACGTCTTCTCATATAAGGGTTTAAAAGTACACGAATGCTGTGGCCTTGTCATGCTTCCTACTGACATTGGTATTGGAGTTTGTCATTAATTCATTTGTCCAGCAGAATAAAAATCCTCAGCAGGTACAGTGGGTTTGGCCAGAGTGTCCCACAGTAACATTTGGACTCATCTGTCGCAGATGATGGATGCCTGAAATTCCTTCCTGCGGTTAATGTGGTCTCTTCATCCATTTTATTACTGAAGTAAAAGGAAATAAGGATGGTGCTCCAGTATTTATCAGGTTTGATTTCTCTAAGGCAATACTGAAAAAATCAGATCAATCTATGCTGCATACATATATGCAGCTATTTTTTTTTTAAATCTCTGAAGTCCTAAACTGCATCAGTAACAGAAACCAATCAGATTCACCAGTTGTTAACTGTTTAAATACTTCAGTATACTTGTAGAGAGAAACAGAACTTTTAAAATGTTAACTGCTACACTAAACCATTTTAGTTAAGCTCTGAAGTACAGCTTTAGTTGCTGGAGAGAGGAAAGGAAGCATAATGCAGGGTTATAATCTAAACAGTTTCTTGAGGCTTGTGGTGTCACTTTAAGTGAAATCTGAATTCCCACTTGCCTCATGTCTCTGTGCCTTAGCTTTTCTATTGACTTTTAAACCTGAGACAAGCAGTTTGCTGTACAAAAATTCAGAATTAAATGAAGACCGATCAGCGGACAACAGAGATGTATCAACCCTGGCATTTGCTGGATGCGCATTCTCTCAGGGGATGGAAAGGAATTAAAAAAAAAACCAAAAAAAAAAACACAAAAAAAAAAAAAAAGGCACAAAATTCCCTTTTTTGGAAATTGGATCCACAGTTTTGGAAATTGTCCCTGCCTGTTTTCAAACTAAATAACTGAAGTCTATACCTTGAAGGGTGCCTTAAGAGCTCATGTTGTCTAAATAAGTAGCTTCTCAAAAGTTCTGGGCACTCACAGGTAAGTGGATATTTATGCAGGATAAATATGGCCATATTTTAGTGCAGTCTGCAAAACCAGGAGCTAGCAGCATCATAGAGTAGTTTGGGTTGGAAGAATGACCTTCAAAGGTCATCTAGTCCAATCCCCCTGCAATGATCTACCTTTGAGTAGATCAGGTTGCCCAGAACCACATCCAGCCTGCTGATAGAAAAGTATTATTCAAGGTCAAGTAACATAAAGTTGTTCAGCTGCCTGTGACAGACTTAAGCTGCATCCCAGCCATCTTCATCTTTTTCACAGTAAACAGTTTGTCTTTGCATAACCCACATGGGTCCATAACCCACAGAACATCTAAAATAGCACGAATGACTTCACACAAATAACTTTAAATGGAATCAGACATGCTCCAGTATTGATGTCATACAAATCCTCCTGGCCTTCACTTGTTGTGTCACTCTGTCTTCCTACTGAAGTTCAGAGTAGATATTTCTGTTTATTTGGTGAAGCACTGTGCAAGTGTCCTAGCTTTCTTTTACAGCAGATGGATGCACACTGAGTTGGGTCCAACAGTCAAGTGTGAATTAAATCACTTATTGTATTTTGCTGACAAAGGTATCGAGCCCAGTTTTAATCTGAACAGAGAAATCAGCAGTTATTCAGTTACTATGCTTGAAGAAACATGAAATATAATTTTTTTTTTTTTAAATGAGAGATGTATTGCTGTTTCACTGCCCGAAAGATGATTCTCCATCAAATTACCTTCTCTTATGGTGAAAGGACAAGGCTTTTTTAGCTGGAATTTAATCTTAATTCAACTTGTGGTACTTCCTTGTAAAGGATTACAGGAAACAAACCTGCTTAAGCATGAGGTAACAATGAAATAGGAAAGGTACAATCTCAAACCAGATTATATCCTATTAGAAAGAGCCTTCATCAGTTTCCTGACTTTGCCTGGGTCTGATGTCAAGACTGACTTTGCATATCCAAAGGGAAAATGCATACCAGTTCCTGCTACAGAGGGTGAAAATTAACCAGCAATAGTGAGAAAAGCAAATTCTGGCTATAAAGCAACCTGCTGTCTTGTGAAATCTAATAAGTGATCTCATATCTGACACATATTAGGAATTATTCCTGCAAGCTAAAGATTCTGTCAGGAGGGAACTTAGGTGCCCAGAGAACCCCGCTGCATCCTTAGATGACTTGACTGCCTCTGTCACCAAGGATGGAGACCGCCTCTTGGCAACCTGCGCCATGCTCAGTCACTGTCACACTAAAATAGTTTCCTGATGTTGAGATGCCAACTTCTGTGATTCAGTTTGTGTCCACCGCTTCTGCTCCTGCCACTGGGCATCACTGAAAAGAGCCTGGCTCAGTCCTGTTTTTACCCTCTCTTCGGGTATTTTACATATAATTTAAGCATCATTATACAGCATCCTGAGGAGACCAGACTACTAAATGGGAACCAGAATGAGTTCTGATGACTCATTTGGCCCCCACTCATTTCCCAAATGTGTTTTAAGGCCTCACATTTTAACTCGCAGAAGATACTTGGTAGAATTTTGCTTGCAAGAAATCTTTTTAATTAATATGAACAGAAAAGAAGCAGGCACATGGATTTTTGAATAAATTCCTATTAAATGAGAAGTACAAGGTTATTGGAAAGTAAACAGAGGATGCAACATTCTATCTCTGTTACATGTTGCAGTCCCACTAATTCCATCAGTGTAACAGAACAAAACTGGCTGCTGGGCCTATTTGCAGCAAGATACCACTTTCTTTCCTCCCACTCCAAAACTTGTGCTAGAAGGGAAACGACAGAATGAAATGCACAATGGAATAGGATGCCTACAATCTATTCATTAACATCTAGAAATCATTCGCAAGTGACTTTCATTTATATTTTCTTCTGAGTAACTGATCACAAACCTCATTTATTTCCTTGAATTGTTACAGAAATTAAATCCCAAACAGTGCTGGATCACAAAATGAATATGCATGCTGACACTGCACTTCAATGGGTGAGTGTACTTTACCATGTTGTTTGCACAACTGGTGGTAATAATGACACATTTCTCTTCACTTAGAACAGCGATAAGAAGCTGTGTACCTAGGTCACAAGAATGATTATTCAAGAATTAGCAGTTTAACTCCCTGTGTAGTCATTCTATCTCTGAAAAATAATTTTTTCTTTGAATAATTAGTCCAAAAATACAAGAAATATTTCACAATAACGTGTGTATAAAGACAGCAACTGTGGGATAATTTACTGCGTAACAGCTATTCAGATAATTTCCAAATGTAGACAAGTTATTAGTTCCCTTAGGGGATTAAGGACATATCTCACTTCTCTTCTAATCCTCCCCAATTCCCTCACAAGACGAGATCTGAAATATGTCCTAGCTGGGGAACCCTCGTAACAAGAGCTGGAATAACTGCCATGGACCTCCCTGGAACCTTTGGTTTCAGGGGCTTTGTAATCTGCTACTTTCACAGTGATCAAAAGCAAAGGTAAGCGAAAAGGATCCTTTGCGATGTACGTTCAGCTTTAAGGGGAAGGTGCCAGCTGTGTTGTTTTGGCCCTTTATTCCCAACTAGTTCTGTTCTCTTCTTAAAATTGTTTTTAATTTATAGTCAGGGCTGGGTCCAATCTCCAAGGCAGATGTTTGTTTTGAATATTTATGCCACTTGCATCTTGTGAGGGAGGAGAGGAAGGGAGTTGCCTCATAATCCTTGCAGGGAGCTGCTTTATGTCCTGTCACTGTTGCTTTACCTGAGAAGAATTTGTCAACCCAAAGAGTTTCTTGTCATGCCAGCTCTCTCAACTCTGAAGTACACCATTATCTGTGGTAGTTCTTCACAGGGAAAGAGCTTGCCCACTGCACTTTAACTGGCAGACGTTTTCATGTATTCTGCACTGCTCATTGCTTTGGCAGCTCAGAAGACAGCACACATTCCCTTGACTCTGATCACACCCTAACACTTCACCAGATTTGGGAACAACAATAAGTTGCTGCCCAGCACTCATTATTTAGTTGGCCAGATGATACATCAAAAGGATTTCAGCACAGGAGGGACACCAGCTGGGGTCTTGGCAAACAAAGGTAGATTTTCCCAACCTCAGCCCCTCTGCAAAGATTATAAGCACTCAGACCTGAAATACAGGATAATCTGAGCCTAAATGGCAGTAGAGAATATACTTCTTTCAGTACTTAAAAAGGTGCAGTTTATTACTGGTATTTTCCTACTATGCAAGCAGACCCTCTTCACTTACTTGGTAATATGAACCGTGGAAATTTGTAACACCCATAGGAAGCACTGAAACAAGAAACATTTGGCTTGAACCACAGACTTCCTTCAGTGGAGTCTAAATGAACATGTGTTTGAAATCTAATGGAAATATAATTTTTAACATTTAAAGAGTTATGATTTCCGGAATAATTATTAGATCCTATTATTAGCATCCTGTTGTGTGAGGTACTTCATTCATATAATGAAAAGACTACTCCTGAAAGAACTTATGAGTAGAAATGTGTTCATACTAAAGCAACAAAATTAAGGTTATAAACATGGGTAAGTTTATACATCTTCCCTCAGCAGTTTTGTAAAACTTAAGGGTTTCAGACACATCCTCATCACACAGGAAAATAAAACTTGGTAAGTTTCCCCAGCAGGGGCTACTATGACACAGCTAAGCCGAATGGCTAGTGCAAAGTGCACGTGAAACCTCCCACCAACAAAATGCTCCCTATTCTTTCTCATCATCCTACAGTAAGTCCCTTACCATCCCCCTTTATATTCCTCTATGCTCTCCAGCATTTAATAACTTCACATCCTTTTTACTTCTTTCCCAACAACCCTCAATCTGCCAAACCCTGCTCATCACACACAAATACTTTCATTCCTGATTAAGTATAATATTACAATTATTTAAGAGGTAGAAAAGGAAACTTACTAGCTAAAGATTGCCCTGAGAGGGACAGTGTCAGCCTGCAACATATACTGGGTTTCTTCCATGCTGCTGCCAGAAGATCTGCCAGCCCTTGGTATGGGAAACGTGTTCTGTGTGTTCACATACTACCCCAGAGCAATAGGGTATGGTCTGTGATGTACTGAACAGCAAGACAAGGGCTTTGGATGCCTAATTCTGCATCCTGTTAATATTGAAGTCTTTTAAACTCCATGTTTCCTATTTTTGAAGGGATGCATTGATCATAAGCAACACAGAAAAATAGGAACAAAATGGGATTTATTCAAGGACTCTAAGATTACAATCTTCCTGGTTTTGCTCTACAATGAAATGACAGTTTGCTACTGATTGGAGTCTGGTACTGAAGGAGGACTTGGGAGTGCTGGTCAATGAGAAGCTCAACATGAGCTGGCAATGTGCGCTTGCAGCCAGAAGGCCAACCGTATACTGGGCTGCAAGAAAAGGAGCGTGACCAGCAGGCTGAGGGAGGTGATTCTCCCCCTCTACTCCACTCTTGTGAGACCCCACCTGGAGTACTGTGTTCAGCTCTGCGGACCCCAGCACAAAAAAGACATGGGTCTGGTAGAGCAGGTCCAGAGGAGGGCCATGAAAATCGCCAGAGGGCTGGAGCAGCTCTCCTAGGAAGAAAGGCTGAGAGAAATGGGGCTGTTGAGCCTGCAGAAGGGAGACCTAAGAGCAGCTTCCAGTGCCTAAAGGGGGTCTATAAGAAATCTGGAGAGGGACTTTTTAAACAGGCATGTAGGGGGAATGCCTTTAAATGGAAAGAGGGTAGATTTTTATTAAATGCAAGAAATTCTTTAAGGTCACTTCCAACCTTAACTGTCTCTGATTCTGCATTCCACACTGACCTTCAGCGGCTGAGGCAGAAGAGCTCTGAAGAACCACATGGCCCCAGACTTAAGACAGTCTTCTTTTAGCATCCTCTACTTATAGTCACTAAACTGTACTTTGTAATGCTATTATACAGCTATTCTATTTTCAGTGCTTTAATGCAAGGCCCATTTTATGTGATGCCCACAAAAATATTTAATAAACCAGTGCCTCTAGATTTCAGGTTTCACTCTTGGTGGTGAACATTAGCAGTTCCTATTTTGTTGGTAGGGTTTTTATCAACAGTGTTTCATCAGTTTTGTTGGTAGAGTTCTTATCAATCAGCGTTTCGCTTCGCTTCATACTTCCTCTTAACCTCTTTGGACATACAGCTGAAATGCTAACATATTCATGAGGCTGGACTAGCATCTGCTATTCTCAGAGGTAATGGCCTATTGACCATTTGAGTCAATAAGCCTAAGATCTGCCAATAAGAGTGGCAGAGTAGTGAGAGAGAGAGGACTGTCTGCACCTCACTAAAGCCTTCAGAATATTTTTTTCACAGGTAGAGTTACTTTCCATGCCAATTATGTGGAATATGCAAAATTATTCATATGAAATCTGAATAAGGTGCCAGGCATTTATAAACAGCTCTACAGTTCTGTGAAGGTCTTGATCTTTCTTGTCAGAGTCTAACTGGCTCAACGCATTGGAAGCCTTCAGCAACACGCCTTGTTCTTCATCCTTTCTCTGAACAGCCTCTTAGCAATGATTTGGAAGTTTCTTTGCCATTCAACCCTTTCGTAATTTTTATGTCTCCTCCATATGACTTTTCTATGCCAGACTTCCCCTAGGTTCTCACTTTTACAAAGGCACTTTCTCAGTAAATATATTTTCATCAGTCACTTTTCGGGCTCACTCTAGGTTTTGAATATATGTTCATAGCGGACCCATCTGTTGCAAAGATGCACACATTACATTTTGCTCTCTTTATATTGAGCAAGTTACTCTTCTACCAACAGCTGTGATAGAAATCTGACAGCTTAGAGTCCATCCAGCTTAGAGGACAGGAGTTGCTTAGAAAGCCTTCTACTTATAACTGCATTTTTAGAGCCATGAAATACACCTTTATCATAAGCCAACATAAAATTGTTCCGTTCTCAGTCAATGTTGTAAAGGCTCAGATAGAGTTTCTTCAAACACCTTTAATTTATCCAGACTTTATGTGGCCTATGTATCATTCAATGGATGACTACTGCAACATGTTTTATAGTAAACAGTTAAATAGAACTTAGCTCTGCTCAGAACCTTACATAAGAAGTTTCTGATAGGATAAGAACATGATTTCTTCCAAACTAGGCTTTCCACTGCTGATCTTGGTGACACTTCAACACAGGGAACAGTATAGTGTCACTGTTTTAAAATTCATTTAGTTTAATTTTGAACCTAGTAGGAATCTGGAGATGTTAGCACAAAAAATAGCTCAGTAGTGATTTTTCAATCTGCTGTTCTCCTTTCAGGACTTACAGCTATGTACAATGAATAATCATTTGCAAGACAGTCACAACTTCGATAATGGATTAAAATTGTGGAATAAAATAACATAAAAAATGGCAAAGAACATGAAAATATGTGCATTGCCTCTGCAGCAAGTTTTAAACTTTCTTGGCCTTAAAGAATTCACTGTCAGGGAGCACGTACAGAGGAAGGAAAACACAAGCTTTGTGTCACTGGGGCAGTCTGGCTCAGGATGTTTGGCCCCCAGCTAAAGAACAACCACAAGAGTGGTTCAGGCTCGGTGCAGCCTGAAAAACCCTGTGGTTGCTCAGTATTTCTGGCTGGCTGAGAACAGCATGGTCATGGGGTTTCCAAGAGGAAGCACCTTTGTAAAAAGATGCTTCCCAAAGAATTTGTTCCATTTATGCCATGCTGCAACAAAGGGGAGAAAAGGAATGAGATAAATAAGCTTTTCTATACTTACATTTGATTGATAGATGCCACCTGTGTTTTGGCCATTTAAGATTTAAGCCTTACAGCTAACTCATCAAAGATGCTTTTGAGAGCATTTTGAGAGTTTGCTACTAACACACATTTTGCTTCGGTTATACAAGCAGAGAATGCTCTATACCACAACACTATGATCCACTGCGTATCAATCCTGCCCCACAACATCACTCTTAGAAAAATCTATTTACTTTGCACTTCTCAGCATTAGTTTGTTTGAAGGAAAGCCGTACATATGGACGGCTTGGAGAAATGTGTAAGACTTTGCAGAGCCTGTATCGGGTACCTGTAACAATTTTTTCAAAGGATGGTGTATTAGTGAGGTTGTTCCTCAAGGAGACATTGAGTCTAATTCATTATTTCAATAAATCTTCTGTAAGTACTTATATTCATGCAGTACGAGAGCTAAAAGGCATCAGCTCAGAATAACAGTATTTTCCTTTCTCTTTGCAAAACTATACACGTCTACACAAGATGAAAAGCAGTACAGGATCTGGCCCTGATTTCCATGTGCTTTATTGCTACTTTTCCTTCTGGCTGAAACCAAGCGTAGCCATAAGTGCAGAACCTCAATCATTCTCTATCAATTGAGAATATCTTGTGGTAATATTAGAGACAGATTTAACTACTCAAAATGACTTTTTCAGCAGTGTGACTCCATCTTATACCCAGAAAAAAGGGGTAGCAACAAAACAGTTTCAAGAATACGTATTTCTGCCTCAGAAGTGTGTTCTTCCCTTAGCATTACCTAAGGTGCTGTTAAAAATGTCTTGCGTCGGCCACTTAGGGGGTTGATATATCATGAAAACTCTTTTGCTGTCTCATCTAAGATTAGACAATCAATTCAGGTAATTGTGGTATACTGCTTTAATCACAGATGTTCCTTTCCTGATGAGATGCTGAATAAGGATTCTCACCTTCAGCTCTTCTCTCTTTACCTTCATGCCTACAGCAATACCCCTCCAGCTATCCCCTTGTCATGTCAGGCCAGCAAAAATCTGAATAAGATACCTCTGTAACAATTTATATACTGAAGAAGCACGTTTCTGATCATTCAGCAGCTACTATTCATTAATCAGTACCGAGTCAATGCTAAAGTCAAGATGTGCCATTTCTCTGAACTGAGATATATACCCAAGCTTCTGTTCACTGACAGCCACTCAGTCCACACAAGGATTTTTCATTAGTACTATTCAGAATGCATGTAACTTGAGAATGTATGTTATTTCCACTTTTGCTCTTTTCTCTCTCCTTCCTTCTCTAAAAACAGTGGTATGATAGTTCCTTACTGGACCCTGCTGCATGAACTTTGACTTTCTTTTGGGAACTTTTCCACGAGATCCCCATGTCAAATGCAACAGTATTATTTCCCAGTAGGAGAGAGAGCCAATCTGCCTATTCCGATTGCCTCATTTGCGCACGGACAATATGCAGTGGTGCAGACTGAATGAGCACATAGAAGGGATCATCTCCTTTTCTATACAAGCATATTCTTAAAATCTCTTCTCCTTGGGCAATTGTCTCAAAATACTTGAACACTTACAGGGATGGGGCCTCCACAACTCCTCTGGACAACCTGTTCCACTGCCTCACCACCCTCACACTGAAGAATTTCTTCCCAATATCTCATCTAAACCTATCCTCTTTCAGTTTAACGCCATTCCCCCTCGTCCTATCACTACATATCCCTTAAAAAATCCATCTCCCAATTTCTTTTAGGCCCCCTTTAGGTACTGGGAAGCTGCTATAAGGTCTCCCTGCGCCCTTCTCCAGGCTAAACAACCATCTTACCACTTCTCCATCTTAATTTCTTTGTTTCTGATTCTGCGATTTTACTTTGTAACTGCGCATGTGACATTGATACATTCTGAGGAGTTAGGTTATGAAAAATTAAGCTCTGAATTGCAGAAATATGCATATGGAAAAGACTCCTCTCTCATGAAAGGCAGTAAACAAATTAGCCTACAATAACCCACAGTTCTGCAACATTCCCTCATGTCTGTAAAGGCCATCAGCGGCACTAACATTGGCAATGTTTGTGTGCATTATTAAGTTCTATTAGCTTCCATTTTAATTAAGTGAGAAAATGGTTTCTTAAAAAAAAATATGATTTCTCAAAGAAGGGGGAAGTAGAAATTCCAACCTATAGAGTATTCCCCCTTTTCCTCTCTGGAAAGGAGTATGTACCACTCTTCAAAGGCCTGAAACTCAAAATACCACCCCAGCCTGATAGCATCTTAATGTGCTCTTGTAATGGATTCTGGAACAGGTGGCTAATAAATTAACCAGAGGTATGCAATCTATTATTGACTGGTGTCATTCCAACCACATAGCTCTCAAATGACAGCTTGTTTCATGTAAATTTCATTGTATCGAAGGTTCCGTTTGTTACCAAGAAACTTCCTTATAAATTGAAATAAAATGCAAATAATATTTTCTACTTTAGGTAGAATAATGCTTTAAAAAAAGAAAGGTAAGCAAACTATGCTTTCTTCTTGGCCTTTAATGTGTAGGGTGTTAACTAGCAAAGAAGATATGCTCAGAACATAGCAACTTGGTAACTGAACAGGTAAAAAAAAGAATACGAAAAGCCAATAAGTTACCTGGTTCAGTGCTTTTTCACACTACAAAATAAAACAACTCTGTCTGAAGCGGATTGTGAAGCCCTGCCCTAGCAGAGAGCTCAGTACCACAAAATTATCTTCATTTTGCCATGTAATACTGTATAGATTACTGAGTATATTTTAATTCCCCTCTTACACTGAGACAAATGGTCTTTTTCTTACAGATCACTGATCTCTTATCACTCCTTGACACCCATCCCTAAACAGGTAAGTCAAAGGCATCTCTTCTAATTCTATGCTGTCCTTAGTAGCTTTCTCCTCATTTTCTTGTGGTTACAAAGCCATGATCAGAATATTAAGCAATTCATTCTGGAAAAAGAGATTCTTATTCATGAAGAACACCTCAACTCTCTCCCTCCAATTTCTGCATCAGCTTGCAGGATATTTTCTTGCAGAAATTCCTGCAGGACTGTATCGTGGTTTGAGGCCCCTCAAACAGTTCTGTGCACCCCCC
>JASSUY010031249.1:0-23514 GCA_032466535.1 Forpus xanthops | reverse complement strand
CTAAAAATCCAAAACACAGTGCTACACCAGCTACTGCTTAAAGAAAAATGACTGCTGCTGCTGAACCCATGACAGACTGTATGAAGGGCATGAAACAGGCCACATTAGCTGTGCATATCCAAATCATGCACAAGGACTGAAGCCATAGAATTTGAGCCTGATACATGAAATTTAAAAGGAATACGGGACTTAGTGAAACAGGCAGTCACAAAAGCTCCGTATTCTCATGAGGAAGAGGAATTGAGTCTTCTCTTGAAAATAACAGGAGTGATATAATTTTTTACTGGAGAGAAAATAAGTTAGAAGTTAGTATTTCAAGCATGTATCAAATTATTTACGTATCTTGGTATGGGCTGTTTTTACATGTTACGATTGTCATACGCATTTGTCAGTACTCTGATGACAAAGGAGACAAGGGGATTGATAGTCTCTTCTTGTAATACAGCTGAATAAATACATTCTTCTAAATCAGTGATTTGCTTTGTTAATCCTTTTTACCTAACAACCCTCCCCAAATCAATCTGATGGATAGTGCACTAAAAACAATTCAAATATTCCCATAGATAGACTTATCTTGTCCTTCACCCATTACTGTGTTATCCACTATTCTGTTACCTAATTATGAATTTGAAAGAAAACCAAACAACAAACAACCAAATTTCTGCTATGAAATGCAATTACTGATTCTGTATTTCTCTGTCTTTACTTGCTGATCTTTTTATGCTGATCTCCTAAGTCTTTTAAGAGCTTTTTTTTTACCATATAGAAGTTGAAGCATAATATTTTTGTGTTTAGTAATTTATAGAAAATTATGTAGATATATGTACAGAGATATATATGTACACAAATATACAGATATACATAGAAAAGGTGCTTGTTTATAGAGAAAACACAACAGTCTGATTATTTCCTCTTTGTAATCCTTGAGAAGCAGACACAGAGAAGAAAAATATTGATATTTATGATATTTAAAAATGGCTTCATGAGCTTGAAATTAGTATTTGTAAAGTAAATGTAAAATGAAAATCAAGTACCGCATTTGAATTTCTTATGTGCATCCTGCAAGTGAATATAAGACACTGCTGTTACAGACCTCAGAGAGTGTTTTGTAGCCTGTGTAACAGCTATCTGTCCTGAGAGCTGCCAGGCATAAGGGTTTATCAGTTTGATGTTCAATATAAACCTTTCCCTTCAAATACTGTCAGGCATAGGACATGAGACAGACCACGTGCCAGCCATGCTGAAGTGAAGATTAACACTTAACTGCTGCACAACTATCATGGCTTGCTGTCAGCTGGAGAAGTTTTCCATATGTTCAGTTTGCTCTGGTGTTTACTGTGTATGTACAGAGAGACGACAACAAAAGCTGCCCTGTTGTCATCTGTCCTCTTTCTGTGCAGCCTGACTGAGGAATTAAGGTGAGGTGATGACTTCAGGAACAGTCTGGTTGTACGCACAAAGGAAACCACCTGGGGAACATTTTCACTGAAGTATAATGCTGAAGGCAACACCACAAAGGAGCCTAAGTCCATCAAATACCTGTTTTGGAGTTCACTAAGCAAATATCTTCACAGTATTATAAAAAAGACAAAAAAAATCCCCAAACATCCAAAATCAGTGATGAAACTTGCCACTAAATAAAACAAAGGAATGCCGTAGCACATTGTTTTGCAAGAGAGCACATTTATTCTTACAAACATTTTCTATTTCACAAGTCTTTCTATAGGAACAGAAAGCATTATTTTCCAATGACCAGTTTTTCCGGTTTTAATTCTTTTTATCTGTCTCTCCACTTCTACTGCTTTTGTACTTCTGTTCTACGTGCATACAAATTGGATTATCACAATGATTCTGTACAATTTTTGCTTTATAAACAAACATAAAGGCCAGTAAAATGGGCTGCCTTGACATTGAAACAACATGTGAAAACAAAAGCCAGATACTGGTTTTATATATGGAATGTGTAAGAAAATACCAATAAAGCATAGCTGAGTTTCCAGCGGCACAGGGGAAGGCAGCTACTTACATTACAGATAGATAACTTCCATGTTAGAACAGTAACACATGGAGTGAAACATCTAGTCTCTAATTAGTATTCAAAAGTTTTGCATCATGTGTTAGTATATCCTTTTCTGTCCTCATTTGGGATGATATGCCTGCAGAGGGGGTGACAGTTACATAGAATACAGTCCAGAACAGACCATTTAAAATAAGAGCAACAAAACTGTTCTTGATCATCAGATTAACTGCATTTGGGATCTCCTACAGTGGTCCTCTTAACAGTGCACCTTCTCCTCACAAGCACAGAGTCTATCTCAGAGAAGAACAAGAAGCCCTTTGAAATTACAGATTCATAGAACCATAGAATCATTAGGGCTGGAAAGAATCTTATCATCCAGTTCCAACCCCCCTGCCATGGGCAGGGACATCTCACACTAAACCATGCCACCCAAGGCTCTGTCCAATCTGGCCTTCAACACCACCAGGGATGGAGCATTCGCAACTTCCCTGGGCAACCCATTCCAGTGCCTCACCACCCTTACAGTAAAGAATTTCTTCCTCATATCCAATCTAAACTTTTCCTGTTTAAGTTTGAACCCATTACCCCTTGTCTTATCACTACAGTTCCTAATGAAGAGTCCCTCTCCAGCATAAACTCACTCCAAGACATCTTGTATCCTTGAAAACTGGATTTACTTTCTAATTTCTAACAGCAAGTTTATCGTTTCTCAGATTGATACCGCCTGAGCATGCACAGGAGTTTTGCACAAGCAGGCTGAGAGCTCCATAAATAATGTAGAGAATACTTCAGCCATTTTTTTTTCCCCTTTCCCGACTTCCCTCATATATTTTATTATTTTTTTTAATTCTACATATAGTTTATTTTTGCATTAAACTGACATGAAGTGCATTCCCTTTCATCTTTCCTTTAACTTGTTTACCGGGGGGCAGTATCAAGCCAGGTATTAGTAATGATCCACTTACCAAAGAGATGTTAATGCTGCCAGTTTCACTGGCATTGTTTAAGAATGCTTTTGTCACCTGAGTTTAGGCTTATCCTGCAGAATTCCTGAAGGCATCGCCTTATGATTCAGCACTTTTGTTTTACATATATGAAATGAATCTCTAATTTCCATAAAGGCATTTCACTGAACGTTTGTGATTGTAATTTCAGCCTAGAAACTGCATCTTGTTTTGTGATTTCTGGCTCCTGCCATATTTACAGTCTACTATGACAAGTGGTTTTGTCAGGAAAGTACAATATTAAATACTGTCCCACAAATATGCCAATGTAATGATTGAGTAACTGTACAGTTATACAAACAGTATAATTTACTAAGCAATTCAGAATTCACTTGGAAGCTCTTTATTCCAAGGAATATACCTCCATTTAATTCTTGTTCTTATATTCAGAATAGACAAAGGAAAGGAAGATCGTTAGATGGTTAGTTGTTACAGACTGGATTATTCTGGTGCTCTGTTCTACTGTTTGAACTAAGAAATACAGACCCTACCTACTGTCTTGCCACAGTGAAATGCCACAAAAATTAAGTTAGGGCAAAATGGTAGGTTGGTAATCAACCTTACTAGCTCATACAACCACACCTTTTCCCTTCTTCTTCTTATAATGCCTCGTTTACCTGCTCTTCTTTTTCCAGACCCTAAATTTTGGCTTCATGAACTCTCTATTTCCCAAGGACTTTCTTTTGCTGATGCTGTGCCTTCTGCATTCATTTTTCTTTTCCCCGGTATTTTTTTTTCTTTTTCTTTTTCTGTACTTTCCTTTTTATTCTGGGTCACTGGGTACTAACATGAGAAGAATAGATATTCACAAATGTTGCATAAAACACTTGGTAAATCCATCAGATAGCATTATTGGTACATTTATCAGGTTGACATTTAAATTATCGCAGTCATTTTTAGTAAAGCACCATCAGACAATTTCTAACTGCAAAGAGGTCAGGTGAAAACGCAGAAAATGGTACAGGAGATATTTAAGAAATAGTTAAACTAACAGGAGGAAGTAAAAATGTATGCATCATTTTCATGTGAATTCATTCTGAAAACCATTTACACAGATATCCAATGGTGACAGACTATTTGTCTCGGAATTTGATCAATCGCTTATGAAATAATCTTGAGATTTTCCACTATTTTTCTTGTCACTACAAACTACATTACCACTATGGGCTATTTCTACCCCACAGTGACAAATCGATGCCTCTGGTGGCTGTGTTCCTTTCACTGTGTAATACAGCAGTCAAACAAATAGAAAAGCCATTTAAGGAACAAAGCCTTTTCATCAGATCATGCAGATATGCTCCAATGGCATGCAATTAAAGAGTACAAAATCAAAAATGTAAAAGGAAAAGGAATAGAATATTTGAAGTATAGAGGCAGTGAAGGACTTAGAAAAGTAAATGAAAAAATGCTGAAACAAGCAAGAAACCAAGTAAAATGTGTACCCCTGCTGCCCAGGCAAACGGCTGGACAAAAGAGTCTTGTAGCCTTACAGAGAGTTCTATGTTCTACTGAATCATCCCGCAGTAGTTTTAATCACTTATACAGAGACTCCTGAAACCTTCTGGCTTTGAACTGTTCAAGCAATTGACCGAGATGTTCTCAGTAAACTGTCTCCCGTTCTGGAAGTCAGACAAACCTTCAGCCTCTAAAGGCCTAAGGTTTACTTTGAAGTTTTCACAGCGAACAGATTCCTGACTAAGCCTCTGAGAACCAGAACTGTTATGACTTTTAAAGTCAAGTGCAAATAATAGAGGGCAATGCGAAGATATTTACGCAATAAATGAATATTTACCTTTCTAGAAGGAAAGTCTGAAGTTTTCTCTAAGATTTCATGTTTCCTAACAGTTACATGACCACATTATCTTAGTTTCCAAAAGGATCTAAACCCCTCTGAAATCACTGCAGTCAGTCAGATGCAGGAACAGGGGGATCCCACTCATCCTGGGCAGCAAGGGTGCCTTGGGTTGCAGTGTCACACAGCCCTGTGTACAGGTGTACAAATGCCACTGGAAACTGATTGATGTTTTCTTCCTAAGTATTCCTGCATCAAGTTACAGAACGTACATCCCTGCAACAGTGGAAATCCTCTGTGTATTGTACTATGTAAAGAAATGAATCAGACCTTATTTTGGTACCTTTAGTATCTTTATGTGGCCACGTGAAATAATAGCAATTCATCCAACCTGTCATAAATTGTCACTAGCTAAGGGGAAATACCAAATACATCTGCTTGTTGATATATAAACAAGTTCTAAAGCAAAACCGCATTTTGAAAGGGATAAGATCTAACAAATACTGTGAAACACATGACATTTCACTCCAGATGATGATCTTGTAACTGGCAAATAGTTCTTCAATTTTCCTTTGAATCACATGGCACTGACAACTGTCAGAAAAAAAAAACAACAACCCCATACTAATTAGGCAAAATATATGAATACAATTCTCTTCCCCATCAGTCAGAAAGGTCCTCGAAATACAGAACTTTCAGAAGAGGAATGAAAAACAGCCTTCCAGTACCTGAAGGGGACCTACAAGGATGCTGGAGAGGAACTCTTCAGCAGGGACTGCAGTGATAGGACAAGGAGGAATAGGTTTAAACTTAAACAAAGGAAATGTACACAGCAAAGTTCGGGTTAGATATAAAGAATAACTTCATCACTGCCAGGGTGATAAGGCACTGGAACAGGGTGCCCAAAGAAGTGGTAAATGCTCCATGCCTGGCAGGGTTCAAGGTCAGGTCAGACAGAGCTTTGAGCAACCTGGTCAAGTGGAAGGTAGTGGAACTGGATGATTTTAAGGTCCTTTCCAACCCTAAACATTCTACAATTCTATGAAATAAAGTTATCTCCATCCAGCATATTTAGTGTCACAAGACATTTCCATTTGTAAATCATATCTACACAGTACAGACGTAAGGAGAAATTTCTGAAAGGGAAGACGGGTTTCTTCATTTCTCAGCAATAAGCAGGACCTCATGCCACAGGAAATAGGAAAAAAGAAATTTGGGCCCCATCTGTAAGGCAAGGGAGCAAAAACCTCCCTGACTTCCGCAGTGATTGGAACCATACAGTCTCACTCTATGCTATCAGCTTGCTTTTTTTCCTCTGTATTTCCAAAAACATTTCCAAAGTTACTCCTTTAGAATTAATCCACAATAAGAAAAAGAAAAAAAAAACAAACTAATATGAATCAATCATCTTGCATCTTTGGTTTAGCCAATGACTGACACTAAAAGGTTTCATAATTGCTAAAAATGAGAACCCTTTATTAGGGAGTGATGAAAAATCTCTGTAAACAAAGAGCAGAACCATGACAGGGAAGAGCTATAGCTAATGTTGCATTAGTTTTTTTAAAATAAATATGTTTAGCAATTTATTTATCAGACAGAAATGTCAGCTCTTATTATTGGCATTTGACAGAAATCACTGGCTATAATGCACAGAGCTTCTTAGACCTGTCATTTCCAAAACCGGTAATTTTAAATGGACCCTCCATCATGTCCAACACCTAATTATCTTGTCTAAGTGGCTTTGCCAGGCGAGTAAGATATAAACAATTAATACGAAGGGTGGTGAAACTTGGAAAGTCAAAAATTGATAGTATTTGAAGGAAGACTAAAGCTTTGATTCCTACCCGCATGCCTAAATTAAACCTGTGGTATACATTCACTTCTATATATATATTCTGAATTAGTATCATTTTTTTCACTATTCATTATGGCCAGTGAGATGAAAAATCAATTAGTCACACAGCTTTGCTCAGAAGGCTTATGTGGTGATGAGGCAGTAAATCATGAAAAACCATGAAAGTACTGTAATTTATTTGAAGACTCTCCATATTTACTTGGGCCAGGAGATATAATCTGAACTTGTAAACCCTCTGAAGAGCATTTTTGTTTTTTTTTTTAATTAAAGCTTGATTAGTTTCCTATTTCTCTATATTGTTTCATATAATTACCCCCTTCTAAAACCCTACATGGTTTCAGCTGTTTGACAGTTTGCTGCCTTTCTCAGCCCACAACTCCCAGCTTTTCCCAAAGTGTGAATTTTGGTATATGGATTTGTTATAGCCTTGCTTTTAAACTTCAGGAAAGAATATGTAAGCATACAAAGCTTAAAGAAAATCAATTGTACCCTTCACTTCTTTGTGGAAAACTGAACTTGTATATAGGAATAAGAATGCTCATGCCTAAAATTTCCTCACCAGCGTATTTGTCTGAATCGATCATGCTTCAGAACGCATTTCTGACTAGTTATGTTGCAAATGCCAACAGAAGTACATGTCTCCAGTCACTCTATTCCATCCCTCAAACTTCAGTGATTTTGCCTTTAGGCACACGGGACCTTAATTAAATACACTGCAGTGAAAATGATGAAGCCTGCAAAGGCATAGTGCTTTCTTAACCAGACAGCAGACCACTTTACATTTACAATAAAGGTGCGTTATCTTCACATTATTTTATATCTGCTTCAATTACAAGAAATGCTCAACTCATCAGAAAATTGTATAATTGGACTCCAGGACTGAAGATTATATTTTACTGAAAACACATCCTAAAAAAATAATTTCTTAGAAAAAAAAACTGCTTCAAATGTCTGAAATGCTTCCAAATACCTCCAGAATTATTTAAGTACAGAAATAAATAAATCTTCGTCATTTCTTACTGCTGACATGAATATAAAATCTAAAGGACTGTGGCTAAATTACAGCATGACCATTCCCATCATCACTCCAACACTGTGCTGCAGTGGAGAGCAGTTACATGGCAGCCCATCACTGGGAATTTCATGCTGCACTGGCATGCAATATTTGTATGCATGCTCAGGTCACAGTCAGAAGCACTTAAGACAGTATTTCTGCATTTGGAGTAGCCTGTACAGCTCAGTTGATGGTCTAGAAAGTGTTCACACAATAAATGACAGCCAAATGTTGGCTGCCTCACTTCCAAACACACTGTCAACGGTCAACCCCTGCAAACCAGAAAGTACAGAGACACTGGTGAGGTGCTGACTGCTGAGGAGGACCTCCCTTGTTTTGGGGGAGAAGAGAGACCAAACCTTCATCTCTTGACATGGGCACCATCCCCAGCAGCACCAGCAGATAACAGTGCTCTTTCAGCACATTGTTCCATTGCAGAACATTGAAGGTATACTTAAAAGGTGTACATGACCACCTCCCAACAAATAACTGCCAGATAATGAATGAACGCAACATTATACATGAAAGCCATACCCAGGACTTCAGAAGGAACTACTGCAAGTAAAATGACTTGTAAGAAAATATAGCAGATTTTCGGAAAATAATACATCTTCAGTTTGCATAGCAGAAACTTGTAAATTGCTATGTAAGTGCATATGCAGTATACAGCAACTGAGACAGTAAAAATAATAGGAAATGCTGCTTCTTATAACAAGAAGCAGCAAAAAGTATGTCTTTTACCTTTAGGAGGCATGTTGTACAACACAATGAAGTATTACTGAGGCATTACAAAGATGGCAATTTGTACAGGATTAGTCTTCTCCTAAATTGCTTTTTTGCCTTTGAATTTAAGGCAATGCATGCGAGACAATTACAATTTTAAATAAAAGTTGAATGAATGCTAGTGAGCATTACTGCAGAACATATGAACATAGAAAACTGTATCAATCTGTTCTAGCAACCAAAACTTCATCTTAGAGGCAAGCAAAGGTCTCTTTTGGGATTGACTTAGTCTGTAATCCTTCTAAAGAATTAGGCTGATACAGTATTTAGCTCAGCCAAAGAACTAAACAAATGCCCTTCCAACACATTCTTAAATCATGACATAGCAAATGCAATAAACATATTCTTTTGAAACATTGATTTGAAATGGAAACTGCATTCCAGACCTGACCTGAAGAATTCCATCACAAATAAAGTTAGCATCTTGCAGCTTGGTAGGAGAAGTTATAACCCAACTCTCTTTACCTTTAACTCTCAAGCACTTGACAGCTCATAAGGATCATAGGAGAGATAGTGATTCTTAAAATTATAGTAGCATAGCAATAGCAGTAGTACTACTAGTAGTAGCAGCAGTAGTATCACAATATAATAACAAGTGAAGTGCTGCATTCAGATTACTGAGGGTTTTGCTATTGAGCCACAAATTGGAGAGCGTACTTAGAGCTTATCTGAACCCTACAGGTCTAGAGATCAACATGAAAATGCCAGAATTATCAGAACTATCACAATCTCCACTCTGTAGCATGTGTGAAAAACAAAACATCTTTAGCTCTTTGCTGCTCGGGGTATTTCTATTTCCGTTCTGTGTTTAGAAATATAAAGATGCCATTCACTCTTTTCCCTGGCTGCATCCTTTCTCACAGCGTTGTTTTCAGAGCTCCAAGGCACCCCTGTGTAATTCAAGAGTACAGAAAATGAGCTCTGATAATTTCCCAGCCTGCAGCTTTGGCTCTAATAATTTAAACTGCATGTTCTTCCATAACTTGCATATGCAGAAAGCTTCAGAACTAAATAAAGGCATAGATTTTGTGGTGGGGAAAGGGCTGCCTTACCAGCCCTGCTTCATGAAGTTCTGTTTATCTGCAGGACACCTAGCAAGAAGATAAGATTTCCCTATTCACATTAGTGTGTTCTCAAACATTAGCTCCTCCCTGGGGCCCTACTGTTTTCAGGACTTACATACTTTTTGGGATTTCACCTGTTATTTTTATCCGGTGACAAGCATAAGAAAATATTTGTGTATGACCCCAGAAACTGAGATCCTTGCTGACAGAATGCTGAGATGGTGTACCATAAATAACTTTGAAATAGTTTTCTGAGAGGACAGTAAATATAATGCAGAATGTGTTTTCCCCTTTTTTTACAGATGATAAATTACTTAACTCAAGCAAATTTAAACCAATTCCTAATTAAGTTAGGCCATGCAAAGTTTACACATTATCATGGATGAGTACCAGAAGAAACTTAACTTTGGCAAAACGAAGGTTACACTGAAGATGCCAGGTCTGCCAGAAGTGACCTTGTCCAATTTTTCAGGTGACTCCAGAGTACAGAAGTGTGAGGCTTTGACTGACAAAAGCCAGAGGACATGCAGAAATCTCAGCTTCCAGATCAATGCACAAGCCTCTCCAGTACAGCAGCTGTGGGAGGGAGGGTCTCTTCCTTTTCAATTTCCACTGAGGTCTGACATGACATGACAGATCTGTCACCTATATGACTGTGAGGCATGACATCCAGTAAGTTTACTGTGATGCTGATTTAACAGTGATTGCAAAGCAAAACTCAATTTGTAAAAGCTTTCACAATCCCTCTGTACCTAGGCATTAGACCAAAATCTATGCTGAAAGCTGCTCTGTCCTAGGAAGGAGCAAGAACTGGCATCAGCCTTGTTTCTGAGGACACAGAGAAAAGGCAATGGGCTCCAGAGGCCACCCCAGGCATGCTGCTCAGGCACCCCAAATCAGAGCTGCAACAGAAGCTGGAGCATGGGCTCTTCACTCATTTTCAGGGTGAGACTCCTGCTCTTACTGTCTTCCTATATCTCTGTGGGACAGCTTAGGGAAAAGAGGGATTATTGTTCATTTTCTGATACAACTGTTCTAAGCCTGCTACGATGAGATGCAATGTAATTAAGCAAAGAGCTCATTCTCCAAATAGCAGAAATATCTCTATTTCCTGACTGGTCTTAAAGATAGCCAAAATGCAGAGAAAAGGCACCACACCACAGCTTAGAGACCAATGCTGGTGCTTGCCAAACATCGCCTGTTGAAGAAGTCAAAATGTGTCAAACTTAATTTTTAAGTGCTTCATTTTCCCTCTCTCTCTGCATAAACAGGCATAGATGCATGCATGTGTGTTTTTTATATAGGTCCATATGCGTGTTTATATATAGAAAATGCAGGCTTGATTAGAGTGAAAAACTGTAATGAATTTATTCAGGCTTTGTCACTGTGTGTGTCTTCAGCGAGCAATACAAAATAAAATTCTAGGTAGGATGAAACACTGCCTGTTTAAAATGAAACCAAATTTCTCTTTCTCAAAAGCATTTTATGGGAGCAGGATGACTGCCCATCATCCGCTCTCTTTTTGCTAGTTCCTCACAAACAACTTTAGAGGCAACTGGTGAATTTCAGGCAAACTTAGAGAAATACAAAAGATGTATTTCTATAACTTCCCTGAGAATCAATATCTACATACAGATCCAACAATATATGTGTAACTGAATTAGTCGCAGCAATTATTGCCAATACTCCAGCCAAATCAGTAGGAATCACAAGGAACAGTCTGAAGCACAAATCTGAAGATTAAGTTACACCAGTCTTCCTACTCGTACTACAAATCACTTCATGTTAAGGTTAAAAACCAAACAAAAAAAAAACACCCCAGAAAAGGTATTTTTACAAAAACCACTGATGCAGAATCTATTAAGAAGTGGAGGGATGAAATTAGGCAGGTTGGACTTTACATAAAGACTCTATAAATGCATTAATTTATTGCTTTCTTACATCCAGTGAGTGATATCCCTGGATATGAAAAAAAGTGGCTGTTAAAACTGAATGCAAAAGAAAAGCACAGTTTCTTAAATTAACAAAGTTCAAATTAAAGGCCTGTTCTTATGAAGGGACAATACAAGGATAATTAAAATTTCCAGAGACAAATTAAGTGGAACCAATTTTATAAGTAGCATCACGTTATTTATGGCTGAGATAAGAGTTCAGTTATCAGCAATAAAAGAAAATACTGTGATTGTAACAGCAATGTTAAGTCATTAAGGAGACTCAACACCCAGCCGATGCCTCATTTTGAATGTAGAGTGGTTAAATATCTTCACTTAAAAAGTATTCTGGTAAATGGTTAAAAACAGATCTTCACTGAGAAAGAAACAGCAGAATCTGTGATAACTCCAATGTATTTAAGGAGCATCTATTCCTAAATATGTTTTCATAGAGGTGCTAAAGGCATATCAAAAGGAGCAATATGAGCATCCACCAAGTGCCTGAAGCCCATTCGTTTAGGAAACAATTCAAACACGTAGTTCTGAACTACAAGATATCCTGACTGCAAACTGCCCTTTACACATTCTCTAACATTTGATGAATTAAAATAAATTAATTCCCTACTGAGATAAGTGCAGGATAGGAGGTTTTACACTGCCAAACTCCTGCATATGGTAATGTACTACATCAGTGACTCCTCTGGAAGTCACACCAGGGACCTACAATTCACTCTACCGTCAAGAGACTGAAAGGGTGTACTTAGCTGGCTTAACTAAGTGAGATAGTAGAATATTTTCTACTGCTGAATGCAGTATTTTCTATTCGTTCAATAGGCACTAAGTGGACTAGGCTCTTTTATAGATAACTGTAAATCTCCAGACAGGAATTTGCCCATAGCCAATAGATACTACAAAGGGGTATGCAGGCTCTCTCCACTGTTCCCAAAAGACACAATGAGTTATTAAGGATATTTTTCCCATAATTATAGCAGAATTCTCTGAAAAACAAAAAACCAAATTAGCAGATTTTACCTGAGTAATACAGTAATACAACTTAAATAATTCTATAATAAATGGATTTCAAAATGTTGATTTTTGATGATGCAAATGGTGGACTACTGAATATCAGATCATGCTACCAACCCATCTAGGCTTCCTCCAAACAGGCTGTAAAAAGCATCAAGTCTTTTATGGTAATAGTGATAAAGCAAATGGTCTGTCTTCAGAGTCAACACTGAAAATTTTGAATGGTTGCCAGATGAAAGAGGCTGCAGACATACACAAATATCTGAATGCTTCTCTAGTGAGCTCATGTACAGCTACATAAACTTCACTGAACTGCGTGAAGACTGCAAACTGTCCTTCAAGGTCTCAATGTCCCTTTATCTAGCCCTAACATTAGGGTTCAGACAGTACCTACAATATGTAGGCAGGTATTACAAGGCAACAGAATAGAAAGCTATCCTTCCAAAATGAAGTCAGAAGTCACAGCTTTCTATGCAACCCATACACAGAGCTTTGGCATTTTTCCTTTCAGTACTTACTCTCTGTTAAGCATCCAGTTCTCTTGCAGCTGTTCTGTCTTTATTATCTAATACCTTGCAACAATTCTGTTGCAAGGCAAGTTTTAGTTGTACAAGAAAAGGTTTCTGAAATAATAAGACTTTCTCTCTGGTCATGATACCAGACTAATACAATTTTTTTAAGAGTTTACTAAATTTAACACCTGGTCTGAGGCACCACAACAAAAACTGTAACCTGAATAAGTGTTTACGGTTGAGTCTTAAAGTTGTGAAAATGTGTATGGTAGCAATATTGGAAGACTCTTAACTACATAGGCAGAATGATGTAGCACAGTAACAAACCTTTATTAAAACTGTACAGTTCTCTCCAGAGTAAATAGGCCTTGCACAGTGACAGACTGTGAGTATACAGCAACTACCTCATTCCTGATTAGCAAACTGGTACAACACTTAAAACTGCAGACAATACTGAAAGTACAATGTGTGTTCACGTCACTCACTTGAAGGGCAAAAGCAATTTTTACCTTTAAGTCTATGCCCTCCAGGATTAAGCAACATAGAGCAATCTTCCCATGACAACTGATGTATGTATGTATGAATGCACGTAGTACCAGCCACTCCAAGGCAGAATACCCACAAAAGATACCATCAACTTCCCAGTGAGAAAAGAAATCAAACATGAGACCAGGAGGGGAGTGCAAGGGTTGAAAAGGGAGTGTCAAATAAGGTGCTTGGTAACCACAAGGGAAAAAGAGCACAGTTTAGTACTCTCATTTATACTTTCACACTTGCATTGAGAGCTCTGTATCAACTCATTAAATCTTCAATTTCAAACACTTATGTGTTTGTTTTAGGAGATGAAGACTCATTTGCATGGACTTCAGCTTTTGTAGGTTCTTTTAAATACTTTTCTTCACCTGAGGCAAAGAGAGAAATATTTCACCAATTTATATACTCCTAAGGGCCTTTTCATGTACTAATGAGTAAGTAATGTGTTATTAGAAAGAACAAGTAACTGATTAGTTGTGAAACAGTCTCACTTATACTGAAACTAGCATTAAATCTGAAACTTTAGAAGAGGGAAACTTGTCCAGTGAATTCCTCCTGAGTGCTGCTGCGTCTCCTTTGGAATCTGTGCATAGTGGACATAAAGTAAAATAAATGAGTGACTAGTTAAAGTGATATAAGATTTACAGCTACGCTTTGTCTTTAAGGTCATACCCTCTTAAAGAGTAATTGTTCATCCTGGCACTTGCTGCCTCTAAGACAGTTGACAGCAACTATAATATCTAGTCAGTGGTGATAGAGATATATGTACCTAACCCCCAACAACCTACAACCTAGGTACAAAACTGCCTCATGCATCTTTCAATTTGCTCTTACATTTTTAAGCTGCCAAACACATTCTCAAAGGAAAGTCACCTTCACATACACAGCTATTGCCACAGATATATACACTCATAACAAATGCTCACTTTTTCAATCAGACTAATTTTTGCTAGTGTTTCTGTATTTGTTGATTTGTCAGATGGGATTGCTGCAAATAAAAAAGTTGTTCTATGATGCCATTTCCAATCAGCATCATCATCTTTACTCTAAGTTAGTAATCAACTTCCTGCCTAATTCGTCACACTTAAAGTGAAGCATGCAGCAAGAGCTACAGTCGTGGCATTTGTGTTCAGCAGAGGTAGAGGTCACTAGCAGTCTCAATTCATCAATTTTAATTTAGACTCCCATGCCAATGATTTTCCTTCTTAAAGCTATGACTGGCACTTACAGATTTCAAAATCAAAGGGAAAATAAACTACACTTAAGAATTCCAACACTCAGATCAATGAAAACCTGTTTTATAAGTGAGCGTGCTCCAGTTAAATCCCAGCTGCCTGACAGAAAGAATCTAATGTTTCAAGCAGTTCTTTTCCCACCTTAATACTCAGAATAACTTCTTATTGCAGCAGTAAGCCTCTACTTGGTGGACAGAAATGGACTATTGATGTTATGTTCTCAGGAAATACTACAAAGCAAATAAAGGCGAGTGCATCCGCCTAAAGAAGCAGCATGTGATAGTACCTAAATGGCAGCCCCTGGACTGATTGTTACTAGCGTATATGACACTACATATTATTTTACTGTTACAAGTTAATAGCAAAAGATTAAGAGAAAATAGTAAACAAGAACACATTTCATTACATTTACTATTGTGAAAATAAATGTCAGGTATGTTTCTGAACTTCCTTGAAGGTGAATAATCTGGACTATCTGGTCCGATACCACACAATTCGCTGTTAATTTCAATTGGAATTCTTTACATTCCTTTAAAAAGTTAAATAAATATTTTTATACTATTATAATTTGCTGACATTTTTAAGAATTTTTTTTTTTTTAAGAAATAAGGAATGCAGAGAGCCATCCACACATGACTGTGTACAGTGATGGCAGAAATTCACTCACTAAACCATATCAGAAAAATAAGAGTGAAGGAGAGAAACAGAAACCTGCATATTATTCCACACTATATTATGGAATAAGAAACAACAAACCACTCTTGTTTTATGGAAACTAAGAAGTATCTTAAAAATTTTAAGGAAGACTTCTTCTGAAATTTGGGGGGAATGTTTTTGTTAGTTTCTTTTTCTAACCCCCCTTTCCTCAAACACAGTCTTCCATCCAGAAAAAGACTGAGATAACTTTGAAAATCTTCAATCGTCTTTGGTGAATCAGTATTTTTTTTGTTTGAGATCATTAGCATTATCCAAAACCTGAAGCGTTTTCCACATTTTAGCTGAGGAACAGACAAAGGTGATTTGAGGGCTATTCTCTCTTTTATTGGACTCACTGCTGCTCTCTGACCTCACAGGGATATCAACCCCTACTCTGCTGTCCTGAATCATTTGCCTTCCCAATCTGTCATCCCATAAAGTAGCTAAAAGCAGCTTGCTGCACTTTGTACCCAAAGTTCTCATACAGGAAACACGTTTCAAGAAAGAATGAAGCAAAGCAGTACCAATTACAAGTTTATCCTGGTAAAAAGAAATAACAAATTTTCAAAATTAATGAAATAAATTACTGGACAATTAGAGAAAACTTTTCTCCTGGTTTTTTTTTGGTTTGGGGGGGGGGGCAGATGATGAATATGCTTAACTATCAGTGAAATCCACAGAACATTCTGAATCCTCCCAAATCCAAAAAGTAGGGTATCTCTAATCCCAGTGGATGGTTATGCTCTACATGTTCTTACATGCATAGATTTGCTCCATTCTAAAATGTGAGGAATTCTACTTATTTGCTGTCAAGGATCACTGTGTTAATGTTTGTAATGTGCATACAGACAAGGATGATGTGAAATAACACTGGCGTGTTATCAAGGAGGCACAACCAAATATGTGTAGGCCATTAGACTGCAGAGCAAAACATGATTATGAATAAAGGCTTCTTGAAAAACTCTGCAGCAATATCATTTGGAACCTCATTTTTTTTAATTGGAACCTCAGTGAATTTAGTATTTGATGTTGTATTGCTAGATAAAAATAATTTCTTAAAGAAATGAATATGTTACTTTGCATAAAAATGGCTGTGAAAGTCATCAAAAGTTAAACAATCTCTTTTATTAAACTCTGCAGCATTTGCATTACTGCCAACAAATCTGTGATAGTCTGGTTTCCTGTTGCAAAATTGCAATTCTTACAAAGACTACCTCATATTGCTTTAACTCAGAATAATGGAACCTTTTCATGCTTTAAAATCCAAACAGTATACTGTAATAACATTTACCCTTATTAAATCTTTTTATCTTTAATTATTGTAAAGGCATCTAAACAAACTCAGTAGATAAGCAGGGATTTTTAAGTAGAAAAAGAACAAAAAAGCAAAACCCCCCATATCTGTAAGCTGGTTTTTTTAATGCTTTATGAAATCAAAAACCTGGTCAAAACAACGGCCACGCAGTAATAAGGCTAAGAGTATAAAGCTCACACTTTCAGATGCTTCATCTTACATCAAGACATCAAAAGTACCAGGAGAGCAGGCTGTGCTTACATCATTTACTTTCACAGTTGCTCTACGCTTCTATCAGTATGAGATAATATGTGACCCCACATCCTTCTGAGAGAAATGTTACACTTTCAGTCAATTTTATTGATTGCGAAAGGCCTAACGGCCTGGTTTGTAAAACACGCCAGTTTCCATTAAGCATCTCAGTGATGGTGGAGGATTTTCAAAGGTGCCCAGTGAACTGCAGCTCTTAGCGCTTTCCTTTCACTGAGATGCTTAATGAGACCAAGTTCCTTGGAAAACCTGTCAGTCCTGCAGAAAACTTGCACGCACTCTTCTTGCTCTCTGTGTGCACTCTCTTGGTGGAACACCTACAGTGTGTATCAGTAACCATGCAAGAGGCATCCACCTTCTGGTGATTCAGGTCTTTATTTTCGACAGCTTTTAGATGTCAGCATATTGCTGCCTAATTCACAATACCCCACATATATCAGGCACTTAAAATGTTTGCCTGTGACTGAAAAATCTCAAACAGAAAGGTAGGAAGACATTTTACATAGATACAGAGAGGAAGTAAAGGAGTGCATTTCATCTATGAAATTCTTTGAAAGAGCTGGATTGGATAGTTTCAGTGAAAATGCACTTTTAGTGTCACAAAGAAATGCAGGTCACGTATCAATCTGGTAAATATGAAAATATTACAATATTATTAAAGTATTTCAAGGAAGTAAAATTTCTTAGAGCAGACACTAACATACTAGTATGTGTTTAGTATAAGTTAGACTTAGCGAATCGGGGGCAAATCATTATTTTCACATTATTTATACATCTAATGACAGCTTTTTATAATATATGGATGCATGCAGAAACAAAACTATAGAGAAAATATTCTGCATTTTTTATTCTTTAAATTACATTTAACTACAGAAGAAATTCCAGATTCTGATCTTAATTAAGCTTAATCCTTCATCAACTGATAGACTGAATAATAGTGACTTGCTCATAAAAACTGACACATATGGCACCCACACAAATTATTTTTGAAGATGTCAGTCTTATTTCTCCATGTGAAGATAAATTCTCCATAATTATACAATATATATAATTATAAAATCCATATACTGTTATTCTCCATATAAACTGCATGAGAAAGCCACATTTTTAACATCTTACAAAAGACCCGTCATATTAAAATAGAAAAAAATCACAGTGCTGCTTAAAAAAGCTTAGATTTATTATGTTAATAAAATGCAAAAATTTAGTTTATCCAGAAAGTAACTGTATACATTAATACGGAAAACCAAGATACGAACTGATTTTTCATGCAGTAGCCTGCCTTTTGGAATTGTTCACCACCCAGTGTTGCGGCTGACATCTTGGGTGCTTACACAGAAATGTCAGGCCATCTTTATGAATCAGGAGTGTCATAGATCAATGATTAAAAAAGAAAAGCAAAAATTTTAAAGAGGAAGATAATGAAGCAAATGTGATGCTAGACAGCTTGGAAAGCGGATAACCTGCAATAGGTCTGCGAACTTGCACAGAGCTGCACCAATACATATGTTGAAATGTGATGTAGAAACATTTCAGTATCATGTTAAAGCCTTAGTAGTGTGTTTGGTGCAGGTGGCTCTGTGGGCAGAGGGTGAAGGTATTGGAAGACAATCTGTTTCCTTTTACCTCAGCTCCTATGGGGTGCAACATAGGAAATTCACAGTGAAATTTCACTTCAAAGAGCTTGCAAACATCCCTTTGTTCATCTGAGTTTAATCACTTTTTTAGTCTTACATTAGGTCAAACATAACAAAAGTTACCACTGAAATTGGCACTGAGAGAATCACAGAATAGTTAGGGTTGGAAAGGACCTTAAGATCATCCAGTTCCAACCCCCTGCCATGGGCAGGGACACCTCCCACTAAACCATGTCACCCAAGGCTATGTCCAACGCGGCCTTGAACACCGCCAGCAATGGAGCATTCACAACTTCTCTGGCCAACCCGTTCCAGTGCCTCACCATCCTCACAGTAAAGGATCTTCCTGACGAATATGATTGTTTAAAAAAAGGGTTAAGGAGATAAATGTAGATAAAACTATGGTCTTCTCCCAGCACTAAAATAATGTACACCAGGAAACTATGTTATCACAGCTCCATAGTCACACATGTTCCTTAAAAAGGATTATTCCATGTTATTGAGTTGCTTCTTTGAGCACACAAAATCAAGTTGGAAATAAAAGCAATCATTTTTAAACAGAAATAGTATTTATCACCACGTTAGAAAAATGTGATTTGCTCTATTAACTCTCTCCAAATATTTCATATTCTAGTCTGAGTTGCACAAACTGAAATCAATACTTTCTGTAAACTGGAATAGAGGGATACTAAACGTCAGTTAAAATATTTTCCCTTTAAAAGAATAAATCATATCTACAATATATGGCAATGAGGTATGAAAAATTCACCTCACATTGAATTAGTAAATGATCGTTTCTAGCTTGACAGAAAAATGCATGAGTTGAGGAAAGATGGCAGGCTCCTATCTTTTCTCTTGCTGATAGACCGCAGCCCATCATCCTTGAACTATAGACTGAATTCCCTGAATCCCATTACTCCATTACCCTATCCTGTAAAAAAATTATTTTTCAGTCCTCATTGATCTTCAATTACAGGATAAAAAGAATTGTTAGATAATTTCAAGAGGACAACACAGTTTTGAAAAACTGAGCTTACAGTTTAATAATATGTATATATGAACCAGACATAGGAATCAGACAGTCTGCTTTATAGATAGATTTGAGTTACTAGAAAAAAAGGATCATTTATTTCTAAACTGCAAAATACATTACTGGAAACTGTGAGCAACTTGTCAGAAACTCATGGGATCATATATCAGCTGTTTGCAATCCATAAGAAGTTAGAATGTCACTTAGATAATGTACATTAATCTCTAACCACTTCAATACAATTCCAGATCAAGCACATGATTTAGAATCTGCTTTATGTATTTATGTAAAATGATATGTAAACCCCAAGTTTAAAAATATTTATATTCAGAGAGCATAGCATAAAGAAAATTCCTGCAATTGTAGATTAATTCAATGAAGAATGGGATTTAATTAACACTGCAGCAATTTAGAGGGTTTGCCATTAACTTCAGCAGACAAGTTACAACTAGTTATCCAAATACTGTGGACGAAAGCAAAGGAAATAAGCATAGGCAGAGGGGACAACAGGAGTGTTGAGGAAACATTAGCTAAGCCAGGCCCCCCATGCTTTTTTTATCCAGTGGGATATCTGTAACTGCCTGCCAGTGAAATTGCTTTGGGACATTGCATCTAATTCCGCAATTATTTTCCTTGCAAATGCTTGATTTAAAATTCAGTTTTCAAATACTGGGTAGTCTAGAGCACACCATGATATGATTCCAAGAAGAAAAACAGTTATCAAATTGGTCTAATTTGCTGAATGCACATTTTTTAAAAGCATGTTATTTAATATTTTTTAAATATTTTATAGCAAAGTATGAAACTGATCTAAAATATCTTTATTGAAAAAGCCCACTTTAGAACCTGGAGCCATGTCTTGTATACCTGATAATATTCCTGCTTAAGTGAAAGTTTTAAGGGAAGTCTTAAAGAGGATAAAGAAAAATAAGCATATTTAAAATGCAAGCATCGCTTCTCAGTGGAAATCAGAGATTGCATGATGGATGGAAATAGCCTGTAGCAGATTAAGACTGTCTTGTTTTTCCTTCTTTCACTCATGGCCAACCAACACACTGGCCAACCTTGACACTAGTTGTCAATCCCTGCTTCATCTTTGTCAGACTAGCATTGAGAGTAGGATACGTCACTTGTGACAGGGGTTGTTCAAGGCAAGATGGATTTCCATACTAAATATTAAGTGTGTGTTTCCTGGCTAGTGTAACCTTTTCAGAGGAAAAATCTTTACTAGATGTTCACTGGAAGACCCAGTATAAACTTGAACACAGTGGGAAAACAATTCAATATGTAACGCAGATATGAAGATAGTAAACAGATGTCTCTCACTGTTAGTCTGGGCAGAAAAAGGCATAAGCATGTTATTAGAAATATCTTGAAGCTAACAGAACTGTAAAACAAACAGACTTCCGAAGCTTAGGAAATTAAGTAATTTTGAGTCAGCTTTCAACCTTATTCCAACATGTGCGACTTAATGCCATTATCGTATATAAATGAAAACTATTTCCAAACTGTGAGCCTAAGGCAAATGCATAAGGAAGAGTCACAGCAGTGGAAGGTGAAGGGTTGTTAAGCGTAATGCAAAAACTACATTTTAAGAAGGAAATGAATCAGAGCAACCTGCTACTGACATAATTGCTCTAAAGCCCCATAGCAAACATAAGCAGAACTGGTTTGTAATTTACTATGTCCTTCATTTGAGCATGGTCCCTGAAGGTTTGTATCAAAGTTGTGACATCTACAAACACAATCTGTCGTAGACTGACTAGTTGTGATGAATGTCTTCTTTTACTGTCCTTGACCAAAATCACTCCTGCTGCCAAGAATGCAACAGAAGTGTTCATTTCACTTGTCCAATACTGGGAACACAAGGGTTGTGGATGGCCTTTAGTTTGTTTGTCTGGGGATTTTTTAATTAAATAGCTTTCAGAAATGTTTAGCTAAACTTTGAAAACAGAAGGTTCTTAACGAAACTCTGAAGAAATTTGCAGGTTGGTCAATTCACATTTGTGGCAGACGTTTCTAATTACTTAAGTCACCAGTTCATATCTGAAATATAATGTACCCTACCCTAAGTAGAACAGCCAATAATGATTCTTCTAACTATATATCATTCACTGTGAAAGGTTCCAGCTAACTGAAATGTGCCTAATTATCCTAACAGGGTTCTTAGCTGAGTGGTGTATAGATAGTGCCAATAAGCTTATTTGAAATGCTTGTTTCAAATCACTGAAGTTGATGAATAAACATCTTATTTTTATGGGCCTCAAGACTGTGCTCAGTGCCATTTGCAGCTACTGACTACAACAGGAACAAAGAAAATAAAGGCGGATTTCTTATACCAGTGCTTTTACCTACCAATTTCATAATGATTATTTTACATTTTTTTCACAAATACATTTTTTACAAATTGGAAAAAAAACCCTATGATTACTAAATATACAATTGCTGCAACATTTGGATATTTTAGTTACTGTAAATTAAATCAGAAACTTGCTGAAAACACATGCCGCACAAATTGCCAACGGCTATAAATAATAGGGTGTCGTGCAATGAAGGAATCTATTATAAAGGCTGAAAGACCGCTAGTAGGTATGTTATGGTAAAACAGTATTGATTAACCTCCTTCAAATTTGAATTTCATTTTGTTCTCCTTATATTGCATAATTTAGAGGAACATATTCTGACCAGCTCAATGGGTAATACTGGTGAGTGAAAAAGTGAACGCAGTCAGGTTGACTTTTTCTGCATTAAAGAAGTGACTGAACATCAATATCTGCCAAAAGAAAATTAACATATCGGTTAAAGGAAATTTATAAATATTTACAAAATCTTCAGGATATAAGTCAAGAGAGTTTTAAAAGCCATTTTTCACCAACAATCACCATGCAGAGATCAGGCGTATGTGCGAGGAAACATCACCAAAAAGTAGTTTGGATGTAGAGAGGTGATCAGCAGATGAAAATATGTGAGTGATAACCGTGCTGCACAAACTCAGTCCTCAAAACTTTGAATTCTGGCAGACCTGAAGCGCATTCAGCAGAATGTTAGCTGAACAAATCTGAGAACTGAGATACAGCATTTTTGCCTTGCAGTTGTCTTTCCAACTGTAAATGCTTAATTCCTATATACACTGACATGAATATGTATATACATTCATATAGTTTAACACACTGGCCTGAATATTCATCGCATAATGCTGAATACCTTTATTTTAAATGTATCACTTAAATGCTCAGAAATGACTGAAAATGGAGAGTACATGTTTCAAACTCTTTTATTTGTAATCCTTCTTACTGTCTTCACATCACATTCAATATGGACATTTACAGACTGTCCCTAGCCAGTAACCAATGAATTGATACTTCTTTTCAAAATTGTCACATAATTAGCACCAGCAGCATTATTCTGCTCTGTTCCCATGACAGTACAGGGTAAAACTATCAATACAGTTGTAGTTGTCAGGTATACAAATGCCATAAATTTCTCAGTTATTATCATCTATGCAAACTTCATCTTTCTTCAACATAGCTTTAGATCTGGCAATATCTGATGGATGCTGTTTTGTGACTGTTTCACAGAATCATAGAATAGTTAGGGTTGGAAAGGACCTTAAGATCACCAAGTTTCAACTCCCCTGCCATGGGCAGCAACACCTCACACTAAACCATATCACCCAAGGTTCTGTTCAACCTGGCCTTGGACCACCAGGGATGGAGCATTCACAACTTCCTTGGGCAACCCATTCCAGTGCCTCACCACCCTTACAGTAAAGAATTT
>JASSUY010031248.1:0-94582 GCA_032466535.1 Forpus xanthops | reverse complement strand
GAGCATGAGCAGCAATACGTTGGGCATCTATAAAGCAAAACAAACGTTAGAAAAACATGGGCAATATATATTCATTTTAAAAAAATAAAGACATCTTAAGAACTATTTCCAAGGGGGAGGTGGAACATTTGGATTTTATAGACAAAAAATTGTGTTCCAGAGAGATTCCTAATTCCAAAGGGACAGGGAAATGCAAACCATAAGTAAAATGTTAGTTACCTATTAGAATCTACTGAATATTCAAGAGAACATTAATATAGCACACAATTAGAAAAAAAAAAAAAAGATAAAAATAACTCTCTTTACCTTGCTTGACAGAAGGACTAAATAGAGACATAGCATCCTCTCCTTCATGGGACAGAACTGTAACACCAGATGTCCCATCCTCAGCCTATTAAAAAGCAAGCAAACAAAAAAACCCCAGAAGTTTGCTTAAATGAATTGGCAAGGTGGGAGGCATTTTATCTCCCTGTGGGAATTCCTGTATATATCAAATATATCACGTTCTCATTAGCTTTCTAGCTCAGCAAGGGTCTTGAAGGTCTGGTTAGGCATTTGCTCAGAGTGAAGGAAACTCGGAATACAGACAATATGCCAGCCACACACAGGTGATGAGCATGGATAAGAATGTAAATCTTAGATATCGTGTTGGGGATAAACTTAAAAAGCAAGCTGTGGCTTCTTGCTCATCACCTAACTGAAAAACACCATCAAATGCTGTACATTAATTATAGTAGTTACTAAATGAAACTCAATACCAGGAGTGCATACACCTACAATGACTCCTAATCAGTAAATTCAATATACAGACTCCCAATGTAGGTATATTTTCTCCTTTTTTGGAGGTGGTACTTTTATTTTATGTTGGTACCAGCTAAAGTGAAGCAGGGTAGGGGGGAAAGGGAAGGAAAAGTAAAGAAATGAAATTTAAATACACCTTCCAGGCAACTTGGCAGAGTTTACCTCACCTACCCCAAACCTTTCCACACATGGACAAAGCACTTGCCTCATTCTGCCTCTCTTCCCCAAGCACCTGCCATCACCCATTTCTACAGAAAGGCTAGAGAGATAGATTGATTTTTGTTCTGTTCCAGCAGTGTTCTCCCAGCATAAGCCATAAACCCTAATGCAGTAACACCACCAGTGTGCCAAAAACATTTTAGGTGTAGCTAGAGGCATGCTGCATCATTTCATTGATCACTTCTGCTAGAATACAATTTTCTTTAATGTACTTCTAAATACACAGAGAAGGATTTAAATTATATTTGGTGACAAAAGCAATTTGTTTTAATCTCATCACTGATTTGTTTCCTCACTCCTTTACTCACCTTGTGTTTCTTCCCAGCTTCCCTCTCAATGTTCTGCCTATCTTTTTTACTATCAGGGAATAAGAATTCCACATCACCATCAACAAAGGCATAAGGATCAATTTCAGGTTCCTGGTCAGCTTCCGTCGCTACTGCTGCTAGGTATTGGTTTTTACTCTGATACTTTAGCACCAGTTCATCTGAAACCTTTAGAGGTTTCCTACATTGCACCATTAATCTGCACAGAAGAAAAATAAAAATCACAAAATATTATTTGTCATTTACTATGTGGAAATACTTCTGCTAACACATGGCCTTTATAAGAACAACTTCATCTTCCCTTCCCACTTTCTTCTATTCCACCCCAGTTTCAGAAAACTTTGGGAAAAAGATTAAATCATTAGTTATTTAATATAACCTCCTCACACACGTCAGATACAGCAGTGATTCATTCTGCCCATCTCTCCTCAAACACTGTCAATTCAGATAAAGATTAGTAATTTAGCCCAGGTCATAGCTGTCATTTATTATAAAGTACAAATGTATTAAACTATCTATATCCACTAAAACGAACTCACCAGGTTAAAAACATTACTCATTGTCATGCCCCATCCATGTCCAAACAAATGATCAGAAAGAAGTGATTAAACCTGAATTCCTCGTATTTTAAGGACTTGGTTTTACATATCCCGGTATGCAAAAGGCACCATGTGAGGAAGGTATTCCTCCAAACAAGACAAGTCTTTCAGGAGTATCAGACTAACACAGGGAAACAATTCCTTCTTGCTCCAAGACCTCCTTCCTCCCAAGCAGCAACAGAATGACCAGTGAGAAGCATTTACAGAAGTCTTGTGCATGAAATTGAAAAAAGGGTGTTGCAAGGACAGAGATGACAGAGGGATACCTCAAGTCCAAACAGAGGTTCCAACATGTCTATTCTTTCCCTTCTCAAGCTTCTGTCCAAAAGGAAACTGACATAAGAAAGTGCGTCTCACAACTAGCAGGCCCTGGTTTTGACAGTCTATACACTAACACTAATCTGGAGTTTAGAATAAAACAGGCTTACATCTCTGAGAGATAAGAAATAATGAAAAGCGTGATACAGAACAAGTCAAAGAGCTCAACCTTGAAATTCTGCACACAAAAAGGCACAGTGGTCCCTCAGAGCCGTACTTGCTGCCTTGTACATCCCTGTCAACTACAGGTATGAGAAAGGACACAGAAACAGGTTTACTTTGACAGAAGACTTCTTAGAAATATAATCTTTCCAAAGAAACCTCAGAGCCAACACCACTGTCAAATCCACCCATGCTGGTTATCCACTCTCAATAAAATCCTGGTTTAGGCATGACCACCACAGCACAACTGCCCCAGAAAACACTGCAATATGGGTGGCTTTGTGTCAAGCACCACTGGCACTTACATGTGTTGTAGCACTCAATGGAGTTCAAAATTAAAAAAGATGGGAATGACTTTCTATGGAGAAGGAATTAAACACCAGAAAAACATGTAACAAAAGCAAGTAGCACTTTCCAGGTTTTTTGACCACAGAGGAAGAGAAATTAATAGTCAGATACTTGGGGGGGCCCCCCCCAAGAAAGAGAGAAATACATTCAATAAGTTATTAAATCAAACTAGAAGCCATACAAGGCCAGACTCTGTCTTGGGCAGAAAAAAAGGAAGTTTTGAAGTACAGCATATCTTTCTCTTGCCAGTTGGCTGAAATGAGTTCACGAAAAAGAACAGCACTAAAAATCCTATGAATGCACATCTTGAAAGAATCAAGATGTCCACTAGAGCTAATGTAAACCCTTACACAGTGAACACAAAAGATATGGCTACAAAACTGTGTATGAGAACAGACCAACAGCTACAGCATATTTACTTCTTGTAGCTCTGCTACCCAGCAAAGTCAAGGTGACTGCTGTCAGTGGCTTTCCCCTGCCAGCAATGAAACAAAAATCAACATAAAATGTCAGTCTTGGGAGTAGCCACTTCAACTCTTGTACAAATTGAGTACACTGACTCTGAAAAAACAGCTTCAGTAATTTGATGCTGATCACATTAAGAGTCTCCTTCCACCTGAACAGGAAAAAGATAATTGGACCAAAGTAATCAACAGCAAATGAGTTGAGAGAGGCAATTTGGGGGGCATTTGAGATGCATTTTTTAACCCTTGATCACATCCCCAAGCCAAAGTTTCTCACTCTGCGTCCAGATCCCAGTCCTATTAAGTTTAGAATGCTATGGACAGCCCTGTCAGCACCTGGGGCCTCCCATAACCATCCACTTCCTACAGCACATCCTCTCAATGAAGCACTGTAAAAGGTGGATGACAGGAAGAATTTCTTAAGCAGTATAACAGCAAAGAAGTCACAACCAAGTGGTCTTCTTTCAGGTTTGTTGTTCTGATGTTTTGGGGGGGTGGGGTTATTTGGTGGTGGGTCTGGGGTATTTTTGGTAGTGGTGGTGGCCTTTTAAGGGAAGTCTGGTTTTGCTTTCTGGTAAGAAAATCCATGCTGATTTATTCCACTGTAAAACAGAGCTCAAACCTAAGTTTTAACACTAAACTGCCAGTGTTGCTTTTTTTCCTCCATTGCATCAAAGCTCCATAATTTATTAACACTTAAGCAGTATAAGAAAAGTGATTAATTCAGCAGAGGAGAACATTTCAAAACCTGGTGCTAAATAACACAAGCTTTCATGCATAACTTGTATTTATTCAACAACTCCCATTTTTAAATAGTTACAGACTCCACATACATTACTTCAAGACGATATTAGCCTATGTTAAGATAATATTAAACAAGCAAATCAACATTCTCAAATACATCTCCTGTAGCTCAAAAGCTGAGGTTCTAACAAGGATCTAGTCTGAATGACTCAATATCTCAGTATTTCTTCAAGTTAGATAAGCTTTGTATGAGAAATCCTCATTAATTAAACAAGCAGAGGTTCACAAGCATTAACAGGAAACACACTGGTCACTTGTTTTCTTTGAAGGATAGCATCAAATCTTTATGCTTTTTGAACACCATGAAGACAATTCACCATGTGTGAGAACACGAGTTAATGTCACTGATTCCAAAGAGAAATTTCTGATATTAGAAAGCAGCCACAGCCTACATTAAAGTTAACACCTACCAAGAAAACAGGTTAGCCTCCTAGTTCCCATCAGCTGTTTAAAATAACAGCTGTTCTGAATAAAGAGCAGAACTGAGGTACAAGAAACTTCATTTTTAACAGAATAAGTCTGCAGCTGAGACCATCCATGCTTTCTTCAAGTAATGAAGAAAGCAGATATTATAATGAGAAAATTACTGGGGGAAGGGGGATTGAAATGGACACTATGACTTTAAGTCCCAAATAGGCATAATTTGGCTACAGATTAATTCTACAGTAGAAAACTAAACTTCATTGCCATCTGCTAAATCAGAGTTTTAATGAGAAAAAGCTGCAAAGTCTTACTGCACATTTGACTGTGCTTCGCACTCACACTTCACAAGTATTATCTCCTTGCATGCAGACAGCACAGACAGTTATGCTCACACACTCAGTCCTACTGCTTGAGCTGACGAGAACAACGTTCTGTTTTAGTGACAAGCTTGTTTATACTGAGAAACTACTGCCTTTGGCCACTCAGTTTCCTCACTTTCTCATGTTATTACTATGATATTAAGCACTACTTACTCTGTAACTGATGTTAGGTTTTCCTGTCCAGCAGGTATTACTGGATCATCTCTCAACTTATCATTTGGAAGCTGTGGTGGCAAGAATTCCCCATCCTTTTTCTTTGGAACTTTATAATACTTCCAAGTAGTATCAGCTTCATCTTCCTCCAAATTCACTGCAGTACCAATATACATTGTAGGCTCTATAACTTCAGGAAACTGAGCTGGAAAAGGCTGAGACAAGCCATCGAGTCTGTCTTCCATTGTTTTTGTGGGAACCAAGGGGTCTGGTGTTGGCATCTGGTAGAAATGTTGACTCTGAGGAGTAGAAGGAGCTTTAGCTACCCCTTCATCAACTACATCACACGGGTGAGGACTAAGTGGTGGTGGCTGAGGTGAATTTGCCATTTCAGCATTATGCATCTGAGGAGTCTTTGCTACATCATTAGTTCGGATATTTGAAAATCTCACTTGACTGTCTGGTGCAGTCATCACAAGCCTCTGACTTGCTGAATCTGCCTCCATGGCAACATCATCACTGATAGATACACGATGATGAAAAGGAGTCAAAGGGCGTTTCTGTGGCTTATCCCCTTTGTCTTGCTTCTCATTTGTCTTGTGCTTTGGAGCTGCTTGCTGTTGTTGGCCCACAGGTGGTGCCTGCCCCTGTTGACCTGAATTTCTTGGTTTGAGATTTTTGTGCCTGCAGAATTAATACAGGAGAATTAATCTTTCAAATATGTCTATCATGTTGCTTTTCACCAGATAAGAACCTGCTTCCAAGCCATTAAACAGCTGAATACAGAAGCCTGGGACTGATACCATTCTGAAGTGAAGCTGCTCCTTTCTGACCATAACTTAACTTGAATGACTCAAGTAGCACTGCAAGATTTTAGGACAACATTTAAATGGAAAAGCTTCCTATGAGCAAAACACACATATAATCCTCATGACTAAACACAGTATTTTAACAGAAAGTCAGTCGCATGAACACGTTGTCACTTTTAACTTCTGTCAATACTGATGAATGAGTAGAACAACATACGAACTGGTGAATGACTTCCTGAATTCAGGTATCAATACTAACCAACAGTGCTGTCCAATCTATGGGTTAGGGAGTGGTGAACTAACATCAACAATCTAGAAAAGAAGTTCAGTCCTACAAAAGCTATTTCAAAGCTTTTGCAGCTATTTATTGACAAATTTAGCAAGTGTGGAAAAAAGAAAAACTCAGTGTCTCAACTGGTTAACGCAGGTGGTTTGCAGCATAAATACACTTGAACTGAAACGTTTTGTCTAGAAGTTCAAGATGCACACTTTCTATATCATCTGACAGAATGAGACATGAAATACCCAAATCCAGAATGAAATGTTTATGATTAAGATACTGCACTTAATGAACTGCATGTACATCCTTGGTGCCTGGTATTAGCTGCCACTCTTCCATTAGCAAAGTTAAGAAACCTACAACTTTTCAACTAAAGAAAAAAAAAAAAAATCAAACAGGATTAAGGGGGAAAAAAAGTAAGAGGTATCAAAATCTATTTTTACTTTTAACTCTCATACACATACATGTTTTTCACTGCTTAGAATTCAAAATGCAGAGAACAATAAGGGGGTTTAAGTCTTTGCAATTTCTCTTTAAGCAACTGCAGATTTCTAATGCACACCTCACAGAGTTCATTGATTGTTTTCTCTTAACAAGTGCTATCATATCTAAATTTTCCTTTAACAGAATATTTAATCCTCCTCCATCTCCCAGCTCGTCTCAGGACATAAGTATTTTCTCAGAACTTCAACTACCCATTTCAATAAAGGAGAAAAAAAGTGTACTTCTTTCAAAATGTTAAATCCTCCAGACATTAATTTTTAAGATGCCAATATTCATTGCAAAGTAATCAGTGTGACACTTAAATCAGAGAAAGCGTTTAAACCTTTGCAACACTTCAGTAACCTAAAGATCAGAATTCTGCCATAAGTACAGAAATTGAGAGTTCACCGAAATTAATGTTTCCATTTATTTTAAACCCTGTATTAACAGTCTGTGTCACTGCAGTTTCAAAACAAAAGTCATAACAAAACCTGGCAGTTGAATTCAGACTTTCCCCCTGGGCTTTGACCTTTTCCCCCAACTTCCATCTAATACAAAAAACATACACTGCCAACCACATCACAGAAAAGTAGTTTTATATACAAGCATCCATGAAAATTTCACAAAAAGTAAAGCAAGTTTGGGTTTCTTTCTCATATTCTTCTAGACACAATGCTACAATCATCCTGCTGTTGATTAATAGCTTTCTCCCTTCAAGGCTGCTGTCACAGTCCTGAGGAAAAGGTTCTTAATTCCTAAATAAATAGGCATTCTCTTTCCATTGCAGCCCAAGAAAGTTACCCAGAGATAGTTTCTACAGGCCTAAGGAATTCCAGCCCAAGACTCACTGAATTGCCAGTAGGTCAACTCCAATGATTCACTTGAATAAAACCTCTGCATAACCTTACTGGGCAGTTTCAAGACCTACAACGACATTTAGGAGACAAGATACAAATTTTGTTACCACTTCCCTACAAGCAGCTATTGCTTAATTACTCCTCAAGGACTCATCACGAGCGCTCTCCTGAGTACTTCAATCTCAATGTACATTGTTGGACTGTGGGTTTGCCAAGTACTGTACCTTGAACAACTGCAATTTGTCCTCTGCGTGGCTTCAACAAAATCCCAGCATGCTATCTTTTCAGCTGTCTCTTCATCACACAGGCCATTTGAAGTAGCAGAATACTTCCTCCTATGAACCAATATGGGGAAAATTACTTGGGATCAACATACATTCTTTCCTTATCTTCTGTCATAACTCAAGAGTGGATTTGTGACACCAAATTCAGCAAAGAAATTCTAAGTACCCTTTTACTAACATATTAAAATGAGAACTAAATAAACTACTACTTAAGAACAAATTAACTTTTCTAAAATGTTTAGTACTAAGAGTAAAGAATCTTCTACTAGCGGTCACCATGTCTTTAACACAACTACTTTCTGCAACAAATACATAAGATACAACAAGTATTTTTAGCTTCACAAAATGAGAACGTACTTGCTCTGTGCTCTGTTCATATTGCATTCTTGCCAAACTCTGTCCACCACGTGGTTGGCCAGCTTTCTAGGTATTTTGCCACCATGATGGCTGGTACTGTCAGAGATGAATCCATCAGAAACTGAAGAGAACTTCACCCACTTCTGGGCAGATTGAGCATCAACTGAAAAGAAGCATGAGAGGAAATAGTTTTAGGCAATGTGGCAATATGCTCGCAACTGCTATTACTCCTATTCAGTCATCACAGGAACATCTTATGAAGAAAAGTATCTTCTTGACTCCAATTAGGAAATTATAACTAAATTAAAAACTTTAGGTATAGGAGCAGATGATTATAACATGCTTCCCCCCCAATGAAAACAAACAAACAAAAAAAAAAAACCCAGCATGTATGTTTAGAACTAGTTTTTATCTTCCAAGAAACTACAGACCTGGAGAAAATAATGTGAGCAAAGCTACCTGTTAGCAAATTTATTAGTATTTAATAAAAACCAACCAAACAACAACAACAAAAAAGGTCAAACTAAGGTAACGGGAGACTTTGGGAAAAAAAAACCAAAACCTTTTCTGCACAAGAACTGTATGTAAAGCCATGTGAAACTATCAGTGAGCCTTACCCACTTTGACTGACTTTGACTTAGAGTGGTTTACCGTAACTATTACCCTCACACAGTTTGGAGGGCTCACAGCCTTACTGGAAACCTAACTACACAGTCTTCCTTGGACTGGGAAGAAGGCTGAAAACATCACTTTGCTAGCCTTGGGTAACATGGTTTAGTGGGAGGTGTCCCTGCCCATGGCAAGGGGGTTGGAACTAGATGATGTTAAGGTCCTTTCCAACCCTAACTATTCTATGATTCTATGATTCTAATGGCTGATGACAACATTCAGTATAAAAGCAGATCTGATTTCAGCAACTTACAAAATCGTTTAAGTTAATTTTGCACAAAACTGAACAATAAAAATTGGTTTTACTACAACAGACTTAGGACTAAAGAAACAGGATGTCAGTGGTACAGAGAACAACTGAATCGTTTCCAATCATTGCTAGGTTTAAAGGAGAAGCCATCAAAATGATTCCCCACATGCTCAAGCTGATTTTGTAATACCTGTTTGAACTTCTTCTGGGGATGTCGGTGGAGTGAGAGTGACTGAAGACATGGCAGGATCTCTTGTGGAAGCAGGCACTTGGTGGACACCCAAGCAAGTAGTTGAACAGTGCGATGCCCCTACAGTAGTAGGAGCAGGGATGTCTGTCTGGGGAACTAGAACGAAGCATGCTGGGTATACCATTCGCACACCAGCTGCAATAAAGAGCAAGTCCATTTTACAGCTGTTTACCAAAACCTTACATTCAAAATCATCAACAACTGGATCATTTTATCCTTCACTCATAAGTTCACCTACCCTTTCTACCTACTAACGCATCATCCTTGGACAAAAAGTCTCTGTTGTCACTCTCATCATTACTTTATGGCTTGTTTTATACAGAAGATTTGGGTAGGTGAATGAATGAAAATGGTTTTGTACATACAGGCAAAGACAGCCCGGGTACCTAACATGCTACTGCTCGCTTCTATCATTTTGTTTTATAAATGAGACTGAGAATATACTTTTTAGTACCATGTAAAACTGACAAGATTCCCCTCCCATCAGCAGGGTCTCCAGCCATCACAGCAATGCAAACTTGTAACACTCATTACAGAGAGATGATTATGTTAGCTGGCAAATCAAAGGTTAATAGCCCACAGGAGAGGAACAAACTACTGTGTCCCAGGGGCTTAGATTTTTAGGAACAGTAGCAGATAAATACAGTGCCCGAGTACATCCAGTTCTCCAGGATTGTGGGTCTGAAGACATCCCTGTTCCGTCTGAATTTGCACAGAACCTGAAACAGGTGCTTGTGATGCACCTCTGATGTCAATGGAGATGGCCTGGGGGGGGGGGGTGTGGTGTGGTGTGGGTTGATTATACTTTATGTATTTATTTTAAAAACAATCTTGCTTCTCAGGGCACAAAGAAAAAACCTCCTCTTAACAGGTCTGCAAACCCCACTTCAACCAACAACTCATGTTACATAGTCCTGAGTATTAAACAGAAAAAACAGAAGACAACAGCAGTTGGAAATAGTTAGAAACAAGAAATAAAATGCATTCAGAATTGCAGATCAAACCACCCAGTTTATTTCAGTAAGAGGAAATCAGAGTACTAACCAACAAGGACTTCAACAGCAGCTAAAGAATCATCTTCCCAATCCATGTCTTCTTGTTTTTCCTCAGATCCCTCCTTCAAGTTGGACGTGACAGGATAGAATTGTTTCCATTCACCAATAAGCTTTTTTGTCGATGAATCAGAAAGCTTGAATGACTGCCCTGTGAGCGTGCCATTTAATCCAAAGGGACTTAAAATAACTAAAAAGATAAATAAAAATACATGGGAGAGTATGTACAAACAAAATTCACTCTTCCCCACTGAAACAGCGTTACTATTATTTCAGCCACACCAAATAACTTACCATTGTTAAGTCAAAAATGCACTCTACTCACATTTTACTACACTGCCGAAGTTTTTGGTAATAGATAAACATTGTTAAATGTATGTACCAGCATACAGGTGGAGTAAAGAAATACTGTTTCAACTTTTGTCAGAGTTAAGCTGCTTCCTCATCCTTTCATCCTGCTCGGTACAATTACAACAGCGTATACACAGGGAAGTAGTCCATTTCATGTTTAGTCTTGTCCACATTAGGAAAGCACAGCTACTGGTAAATTGCATTCAAAAAGAGCAAGTTTGGACACTGAGCATTAATAAACAAGGGCAATGTGGTCATGCAGTAGAACTGATTTACAACGTAAGTTTTGTCTAAGGGAATGATCAAACAGCCCACTAACCAAACTCAGGTCCCGGCACTCCTTTGTCTTTCAGAACATAGCCTGCATTGGTGGAACCAAAGGAATTTAGAGGAAAGGAAGAGCCAAATAAGAATGGGTAGGGAGAATGAATAGGTTAAGAATATTGAATCAGAAATAGATACCTAAAAGAGGGGACTCTGGGGAGAACATTTGATCAATTCAAAACTTGCAACACCCTTCTCTTCCTTCCACTCTTTGCAAGAAGTCTTAAGTTGGCAGCACTGATTCATTTTAACACCAACTACTGAATGGCAAAACCTACCTTGAAAAGGGCTGTTTGACTGCTGGGCGAGAGTGAGGTGTTCTTCACTGAGCAGGTACACAGGTTGATGCTGACTGATCTCCACACTGGTGCAAACATTGCTATCTCCATGTAAGAAGAAGGTGAATGAGCAGGACAAGTGCTCGCTGGGTAAAGAGAAATGGGGAGGGTGCACGGGGTGGAAGGGAGGGAAAAAATTCCTAAGTATAGACCCTCAAAGAAGTTGTTGGCTTTCTCAACTAGTCTGAAGGCATTTCCTCCCAAAATATTCATTAATGAAGTAACCAAAAATCACTTCTATCTAATAGCAAGAGGTGCTAAATACATATGCTAATACATATTGCAGCATTTACAAAGTATTCCAGCATTAGAGACAAAACCAAAGATCAATCAATCAGTTTGAAAACACGACACCAGGTGTCCAATCTCTTTAGACTCACACTTTATATTTTGAAGTCTAGATGAAATTAATACATAATATTTTGCAAGACAAAAAAACCCTGTAACTCATTACTTTTATATCTATTTATTTAAATTTTATATGAATATTTCTAGACATTATTAATTTTAGTGAGACCATAGCTAGGTTTTCCTGCCACAGATCAACTAAGCAAATTTTATACTTTAAGATTCATAGTTAGTATTAGCCAACGATTCACTTATTTAAACACAAGAAGAATAGCAACAGCTTTGAGAAGTGTTGGTTTGGTTTTAAAAACTGAATCTTATCTCCATGCTCCTGAAGCCAATCAAGGCACTAAATCTCATATCTACACAAAAGGGAAGATAAAACCAATTTAAGAAAAAACAAACTTCAAGTCATTGTTAAAGTCATTAAAGCAAGTATCGATGTTTAATATCTGATGCTTCACTGATAGCTTCTCTCAGTCCAAAGTGTTTGAGAAAAAGCAAACCAAAACCAGCTCTGTACAGCAAAACACCCCAGCAATAATAAGCACATCTCCTTCACAAAGGACAGGAATCAAGCAGGAAGGCAAACCAGCTGATCCCTGCCAGGCCACCACAGCAGTGGTACATCTTCATGCTCAGCTCCATCTGAAAATATTTTTTTTCCTTCTTTTTAAAGAATTTGGACAGGCACAGCCTGTCATATTTGCTATGGGTTCTCTCAAGTGTCTGCCAGACTAACACAATCCCATAGGAAAAGAGCAGATGTTTAAAAGCAAGAAGATGCTGTTCACACTGGATTTGAAATCAGGTCCACCATGTCAGTAATGGAAGAAGGAAGGTAAAGGAGAACTTTAAAAACACTTCACTAACTACAGAAGAAAAAATAAATTCTTCTCTGTAAGAAGGGAAGCATCAGACACTTGCTCAGTCTCAGGGAAAGGAAAAGCACAATGACAAAAAGTTAAAGGAAACAGACAAAATTCAGTTAGACAAAATAGCAAAAACTGGTGCATTCTTTGCAAGGCCAAAGAGACACTCTGTGAATGACTGCAGCGTAAGAAGACTGTATGAACACAACACTACTATTTCCCAAAAAAAAAAAATTAAGACTCCAGGAACCAAGGCCCAGGACTGTGTGCATGCTCTCTGACCTCCTGCCATGACTGCATTGCTTGCTCTACAGCGGGAGAATGCAAATTTTTGCATTCCTGAAAGAAACAGAGCTCCAGGGCGCAAAGAACAGAAACTCCAGCACCTGAGCAGCCTTGTTAAAGTGCAATCTCTGCACATGCAGTTACTAGATACAACTTTAGTGGCAATTCTAAGATGCTTCTTTCCTCCACCTGGAGACAGATGGTAAAGGAAAAAAAGAAAATTCTGGAACCAGCACGGGCAGGTTTATATAAACCAATGTATAAACTGGTTCAGAGTCTCACCCCAATAACTCAAAGAACAGCCAGCAAGACAGTTGCCACAACAAGAAGCAAGAAGACAACAGCAAGAAGACTATGGCTTTGCCTACCAGCAGGTTTAAAATTAGGGACCTAAAACATTTCAAGGATGAGAGAACCCACAAACCGTTCGAGGAGGCACAGGAAGCGCGGCACGTTTTTTATGACAGTAACAAAGCAGGCAGGAGGATGAGGAACTGCTCTGAGCAGCTGGCCCTGACAGAAGCACAGCAGTTCTTAGGGTGCATCAAGCCTGTGGCAGTGGCTGCTCTGCTGCTCCATTTTAATTGTGCTTTAGGAGTCAAACAAAAGGCAGGATTCAGAGGAGCAAATTGTCACTCTCCATTAACAGCTACTTAGCACAACTGCTTCAGTTGGTCCACTCTGGACAGAATACCTCCTGCAGATGAAGTAACTGCTTAGGAATCCCAGTAAAGTTAGTTTCCAAAATGGAGTGATGATGGAGCTAAGCACTTTATCAATGCATTCAAGTTCAAGCCAAGTCAGATGGCTAGCACACACCACTAAATCCCTATATGGGAATCTGATTAAGATTCAATCCTTATGCAAATAGTTGAATACTTATTTTTAAATCAAATTTCATTTAAAAATATCATATTGGATGGCTTAAGGTGAAAGACTGGAAGGTGCTCTGGGTTCCCAGTGAGACATAACAATTTAGGAGTTCAGTACAAGTGAGGCAAAGTTTAAACAAAAAAAGCACATATTCTTTAAGTACACTTTAAATGCAGGTAAGATGTGTCTTCGGTAAACACCGCATTATTGCACAGATAAAGGGTAGACAATTGTAGCATTATCTGATAGAATCGAGATAAACCAAGACAAAAAGAAGCATCAGCATGATAACAGAAGTGTTTCAACCCATTCTGCTGCAAAACTAGTTCTAAGAAGTAGCAAGGAAAAATCAAGGTCATCACGCAAAAGCCAAATCAAAACCAGAAACAAAAACAACCCCCAAAATTAGAACTCCTTTCTTGCCCTACCCAGCAGAAGAGGTTTCCAACAAAAAGAGTAAGAGAGTAGCCGCTGTTGTCATTGACACCATTCAGCCAGCCTTGGCATGCGAGTTGTAAGCACGCTATGGGCACGGCAGGGAGAGCAGATTCACCGTGGCACCATTCATTCCAGAAAACCCAAATGTTATGCAATTTTCACTAATTCCGGTTATGAATTTAAGTGCTCAACAGCAAAACGAAGCGCACCACCTCAGGGTTTTGCCTGGGTACCTTCCGAGGCAGAGCAAAGTCATGTTACACAAAATAGGATAATATTGTTTCATCATAGAAATACATAGTAAAAACCTTTGCTGTCCTTAAGCACAAGCTAGGGGAAACAGATTCCCAAACGGTGAAAACTGTACCTCCTGAAAACAGGAGTCATCTGTAAACTAAAGGTTAACGTGAAAGGCAAAACTAACACTCGACTCAAACGTAGCATTCGATTTCTTCCTAGCTATTCAGGCTAGTCATGTTTCTCCATATTTAACACCCTGATTTCTGCTAAGTTACAAAACTTTAGGAAATATCAGTGCAAAGGAAATAATCCCAAGAAAAACGATGAAGAATCCTAATGAAAAAAAAAAAAAAAAACCACCAAAAAAACCCAAACACCATATGAAGCTTTGAAGGGAAGTAAAAAGGAGGAAGGAAAACAAAGAGCCAGAGTATGTCACTGGATGCATCTACACACACCATACTATGGACCTGGTAAGAAACTGTATTTTTTATTAAAAATAATTTTGTACAATTCTTCACATTTTGACTGACTGTTAGTACACAGTGCCACCTCAACCTCAGCTTAGGAGGAATCTTCTCAAACCTTACCATAAGCTGTCAAAAACAATACACACACATGCACACACACACACACAAACACACATATATATATTTCTCCACTATTTCTTTATGTCTGTCTCTCCCAGTCTGAATAACTCCTCTCACAACCAAAAATCCTAATCAGGCAAAAAAAAATGACCTACTTATCACTTTGGGGTAAACATGCGAATTGCCTTCACTATTCAGTCAAGGACACAACAGAGAGCAAGCTGGTGGTTTCCTGCTTGCTAATGCAGGGTTCACCCTATGCTTTATTTGAAGACATTTTAAGTAGCTCAGAAGATCACCACATAATTTGTGCAGAACGTGTCAGGACTGAAGTATTTAAAGCCACCTCAATGCTCAAAACTTCCATGCTGCATGGAGGGAGAATCAGGGAAGTCCTTACGGTGCAGATACAGCAATAAAAAATAACAGCTTGTATTAGGGTTAGTGTTGATATCCTCCTCCAGCCTGTTTATTTTGTGGTACTTTAACGATGATGAGGTATTGTTGCATGCGCACACAGGAGAGAGAAGGGCAGAAGACAGAGTTGTAACAGAACAATCTGAAAACAAAAATCCTATTTTCCCAAAATCTCATTTTCTCAACTGAATATGAAGTTACTCCATTAATACTTCTGATTGACTTCATCTCATTAAAGTTCTAATTGCAGAACTTAAATAGCAATAATCCAGTTACCAACTGATCTCTGAATACAAGTGTTATGAAGTGTCATCAGAACAGCGTTCTTTATGAATTTTGATCTGAACTCACCAGAACTCAGCCAGAATTGATTTCAATGCTAAAAGCTACTTTAAAAATAAAAATTTAAAAAGCTACACTGTTTGGAAGTGATGCAATTTTAAGTGAAATAGTCCTCACCTAGGCCTCATTAAAATACATCTGGAGAAATAACATTTATTTCCTCACACTCCCTCTTCACTCTAATCACACAGAAAAAGATGTTTTAATTTCAGAGACAAAGAATTATGATTCGGGGGGGGTGGGGGGTGGAGAAGGGAAACAACAACCAACCAGAAACCAATTTGAACCATTTCAATATAATTTCTACTTCTACCTTTGCACACTAAAGGTAGCACACTAAATTTCACACATAAAGCAAACTAAAATTCACATATACATGAGATTCATACATTTCCATTAGCAGCTCTGAAAATACTTTATTGATAAAAAGATAATTAGGACTGTTTTTTTTCCTCCACATTAGTACTTATGTAGAGCTTTATATCTTCAAAGTGCTTCACAAACATGAGCTGCATTAGAACCTCACTAATCCACACTTCACTAGATTGCATACTTCAAATCAGCTCCATGCTACAGCTTAAAGGCAAGGAGATTGCAACATCAGAAGCAACAAAGGAGTCTCCAACTAAAGCACCTATAGCACATTTAATAGTAAATGCAAAAAAGCATCAAAAAGGTTTCAACTGAAAAAGAGAATGTTTTTTGTTTTGTTCTTTCTTTGTAATTACTATATTTTCCTAGATTGCCTCCCTAAATTACTTCTGATTTGAACCAGGAGCACATAACCAAGTCAAGGCTCTGCTAACCATAACCATATCCTTATAAACCATACACTTCCTACATGAGAAATATGGACACTGCGAAGCAAAACTACTGTCCCAGAAGTAATTGCCATTACAATGAGAATTCTATGACTTCACCTTCAGTGGGGTAAAACACGCCTTGTTTAGGAGTTCTAAGTTGCTAATTTATATTCATCATTATTTCAGGCTGTTAAAACATGTTTGCCAAAAATTGGTACCTCTTGGCCAGCACCCAGAACTCTTTGGGGCATTCTGACCATGAATCAGTATATCATGACTGGCTGACAGTAGTTAGCAGCAGCAGCAATAGACCTTAGAGTTTCCAACCAATGCATCATAGCTGCCCAAATCAAAGCATCTCCAAGTAGTTATTCCTCACTACAGACTATTTCTGTATGTCACTTAAATAAATTTCAAGTATCAAAGAAGATACTTTTTAAAAGGTGACGGTTGCCTTCTATAGTAAATGCTTGTGATGGAGAACACAGTCCTGCAATTAAATAAGTTCTTGTGGAAATAATTTAAACAGAAATGAAGTTTGAAGGTGACATACACCCCCCATGAAGCCCTCAGATCATTCCTATTCAGTTGTTAGGTTTTTCTGTTTCCTTTAACCAGGTTGAGACACAACACTATAGCAACCAGCGCAGGATAGAAAACAAAACACAGCTGCCAAAGAGTAAGTTTCGAGGAATTACATACCTGACCACATGCTCAACATGCACTACACTGCACTCTGTTCTATGATACGTTATGCCACATGCTTTGTTCTTTGTCAGGCAGCCCTCTAGGGCTTTTCATCGCCGAGAAGAAAGAGCGAAGCTCCCAAGCCACTTGAGGCTTTCTGAGCTAACAGAAGAAAAGCGGAAGCAACTCCCTCAAGACAACCCATCTACCACCTTTCCTTTGTAAGCGGGTGTTCAGAGTGGTGCTTGGTGACTTTATAAATCTTCCAGGTACAGCCATAACACTGCAACAGGCTCATGACAAGAAGCTTTCTATACAGCAACCATCACACTTATGCTGCTTCAACGACCCATCTTATTTTAAACATGGCATTCTCAATTTCCACATACCAGCCATAAGCCTGAATTATGAAACTCCACATCTTAATTCAGAGTAGAAAAGAGTAAGAAGTTAAATTTGCTGTAATAAGCAGAATATGAAATAAGTAAAATACTAAAATCAGATTTATGTTAGCACAGTGCCAACAACCATTCCCGGGGAGGGGGGGGGGGGGGGAAGGTGGTTTTTTTATTTTTTTTAATGTCTTAAATCACAAAAAAGAAACTACCAAACAACAACAAGCCACACACAAAAATTTCAAACACCAAAGGAGAAAACTCACAAGGCAAATATACAAGTTGTTTCAATTATTACGCACTTCATGAGCTTTCTCAGGTTGTCTAGCTATTTGGAGAGAGGTGTTCTGATTTTTAAGCACTGGCAGCTGAGGTAAATGGAGGAGAAATTAGTTCCTAGTTCTCTAGGAAGAATGGGCTATCACACATTCTCATTACACTGCAGTACTACTTTTTATGGTAAGAGCTTGAATCATCATTAATCAATTCACAAATGTGCCTTTCTTGCCCTTGGCTACAAGTTCCCCTACAACATCAGAGTTTGTATCAGCCCCATCACAAGATCTGCACATCAAGCAGACACAGTGGCACTAACATCCTTAATGTGAAAGCACAAAGAAACCTAAACAAATGCACATCTACATTTTCTAGCAAGTTACACTTTCCGTATATTAACATGAAGTAATAAGATCTCAAAACACAGATGCTTCTCTAGCTACTGACAAAAAGATGGAACAGCAGACATTTTTCTAAGCATCTCTGAGTAACTCCCTGTGGTCATAAAGGTAAATATAGCAGAAAGCTGATTTTTGCTGATAAAACAAAGCAAAAAACATAGCTAATAGCAAAGGAGAAAAAACTTCCAGTTCAAAGCACATCACTAATGACTACCGTCAAAAGGTTTTCTGAAATATTCTCCACATAGCTAAGAATGTTTTTTGTTAGACCTGCGAGTTAAAAATATTTATTCCATAACCAAGTTAAACACACTAAAACAAATACAAATGCAGCCAGTGACCTGTATTTTGTAACAGGTCACATTTACCTTAAAGATGTCCACATTTGTAAATTAACTTCATTCTTAATGAGCTTAACTTCATCCCAACAAAAACAAGGTTGAAACTCCAGCATGCCATCTTACAAAGAAGCCCTTTTTTTTTCAGAACATAACTAGAAGTTTATATATACACATGAAGTCTGTTTCTCCAAATACAACAGTTATAAGCAATACTGCAGTTTGCTCATATTCCTGTATTTCAGAACTTAAGTGACACTAATAAACTATCACCTTATACTATAGCATCCTTTAATTACTGAGGATGCAAATCTCAATTGTTTGAACTTGAGCTTTCACAATGAAATATACATGTGCTATAAAGAACAAGAATCCAAACCATATTTGGAAAATTAATAATAGCCAGACATTACTCTGCTTGAAAGACAGTGTGACAGCTTCCAATGTACTGCTCTTTTCCATTCTGAGACACTTACAAACATCTTGTTAAGCCAGGGTTTTTTGGTTTTCTTTCAAAGATCAAAATTGACACGCATTATGGAATTTTCATTTAACGAAGTCTGAAGTACCTGTATGGTTTTTCTGTTGTTTTATTGTTCAGTGAACAAAAAGAGCACAATTTATTGCTGAAACCTAAAAACCAAGGGCCATGTCGTTTTTTCATCTTTCCTAATGAACCAACTACCACTGTAACTTAAACTAAATATGAAAAAACTGCTTGGTGATGTAAAGTGCTAAATTTGTCTGCTTGTAGTCTCTGTAGCAACCCAATATTCCAAAGAGACAATCATGTGATCAATGCTCTCAGCTCCTGCTGTTTATCCTGCACTGTCCTACTTACAGCAGCTCTCAATTCCAGCTGTCTACAGTAAAAGGAAAAACATCACCTGCTCTCCTGCCGGGACATGATGCCAGAACAGCCTCATTAGAGCTGTTGGAAAAAAATGTTGACATTGTTTGATTTAAAGATTAACATAGGGAGGAAATTTACACTGCAAAAAGAGTTGAACAACTTAATAGAAAATATTCCAACAGTATCAAGAAAGAGCTCTTACTTTCAGTTAAGATGTTGAATTAAATACATGAACTAAATGCGAAACCTGTGGCTACATGTTCTTCTTGTGTGCTTAACTCCCTCAAGTACGAGGACATTTTAGAGCTTTAGTTCTAAACCTCAATCTGTTCCTTAATAATAATTCATAGCATCATTGTGGAGGGATCAAGAAGCAAGCTACTCTGTTCCTATGGAAAGAAGACTCCTGTGAAATGAGAAAACTTAGCCAAACAGGGAGAAAAGCCAGAAATGTGGGGTCAGGACTGGAAGGAGAGCATTCCTTTGTCTTGAGGGCAGTGAAGACCAAACAGAAAATAGGCGATCTCATTCATGCTGTTACATTATCAAGACAAACATTTCTGCATGTTTCTGAATGGCCACAGCCATTCAAGACTGCAGATTTGCCAACACACTTGCATCAAACCTAGGGATCACAGCCAGCGCAGCTAGTTTAATCTCAGAATGAGGCAGGGAGAATAAAAATATATATATTGAGAACTATGACAATCACACCTTTAAACCAAGATAACTACACGTACAAAGGCTTGTAACAATAACAAATTTATATCAGCAGTCATATTTATTGTTTACATCAGGTATCTAAAATAGTATTTTCATGAAAAAACTACTAGAGTGGCTTGGCATTATAAAATCCTGCACCCAAACTAATGTGAAACAGCATTACCTGTGAAACCTGTGCAGCAAGTTTCACTTTGTAAGCTATGATAAGCTTATCACTTATAATGTTCCAAATGGGTTTTGGGGTTTTTATTACTTGTTTGGGGTGCGTGGTGCTTTATTTTCCAGGGGGTTTTGTGTTTGTTTTTTTTTGGTTGTTTTTTTGTGGTGGTTTTTTTTTGTGTGTTTTTTTTTTAAGTGCACTTGTCCACCCCAAGTTCTGGTTTGCCACCCACTGAAGTTGGTTATATTATTTCCTATTTAAAAGGGGGGGGGGGAGAAGGGGGAAAGGCAACCATACAAGTAAAACAGTGGCTTTTGGTGTTGTAGATTTTCAGTTGTCTATCAGGTCCTCCCACAAACTCCAGATTACTCAATTATTTGCTTACTGGTATTTTGATTGTGTTAAAGTTTAGCCAGTTGCACTTCTTACCAAAACTTCAGAGGAAATCCTCCACATAAGCAGTTCATACTTTCGTTTCATTAAGAGTGTCAGATTAAATTTTCATTAAGGAATTGTATCTAAAATAGTGTTCAATCTGAAAAGTTTCCTAATCATATTTATTCCAAGCAGACAGTACTATTTTATCATCCAGTTGGCAAGAGGAAAAGTCTCATCCAAAGGCTGTTATTTGAGCAGCCTAACAAGAAAGCTAGACAGACAATTGGATGCAGCAGATCCCAATCTCTGTCTCATATATTTATAGGGTGGATTTTGGAATAAAGCATACACCACCGTATTTCTGAACATGGCAATAACACCACAAAAGGTTGGAAAGGAGAAAGAAGAAGATGACATGTCTATTTGGAAAACTATATAATATAATACACAGTTACTTAAACCACATCATTGAGCTTCTGTAATCTACCTTACTTTAAGTGCTTGAAAAGGGTTGTGACAAATAGTGAGGCAATGATCTCCCCACCCCCCAGGTTTGGTTACAACTCAGACCATTAGCAAAACTTTCTCTTTTGTCCTTTATTTTACCGTTGTTCTCCTCCTGACCCCCATCACCCATTTGTGAAAACTGAAAATCATCTACTTACAAAGGGGCAATGACAAAAGCCCACCACACACATTTTAGGGAGTCAGCAACTCCACTCCTGCCCTATCTATAAACAGAAGTGGGACTGGCATACTTGAAAACCTCAGACAGTTTCCTCAGGCACAGTAATCGTGACTTGTTCTAACAGATCAAATTTCACCAAATACATGACTGTCTCACTTTTCTCAATGCTGGTTTTAGACTGGCAAGAAGCAGGGGGAGGGAGGGAAGAGCAGGTCATGGTTATTACCTTGCAGCCTTGTCAACATGCAGCATGTGACTGCAGAATGCAAACAGCTGAGGTTTTTACTTTTTCCATGGCAAAATTTCTAAGATATATTAAAATAATACATCATTAATAATATGAGGTTAGTTTAATAAGTTTGTTTGGTTTAGGAGTCACATCATTAAATATAATTAAACAGCAGACATTTAAAATAATCTAATTCTTAGTTCACCTATTCACATGTCACAGTGGCAACAGTTTACGAGCACTGAGGACTGCGGCCCCTTAAAAATTAAAATGTATGCAATGCAATGATGAAATGGATTTTTTTTTTAATTTTGGTTGGTTGGTTTGGGGTTTTATTTATTAATTTAATATAACCTTACAAAAGAAGGAAGAACAACATAGCAGCAGACAGGAAGCCACAGCTGCCTGAAGATCTGTCCGCACAGCCAAACACCTATTAGAAACCACAGCCTTACATCCACAGCCTTACGCCTGTTACACTACTACGTAGATATAAAAAAAAAAAAAATCAACCCTACTAATTCCTATTGTTGGAGGAACAGATAACAGAAAATCTCACATTCTGGAACCACATGCTTTCAAACAGAACTCAGAAAAATCCAGATGGGATCAGCTTCAAATGAAAGAAACAGCTCTATTCACACATCCTTCAAAGAGAAGCACTGGGGAAAAGGAGGACTGAAGTCCTGCACATAACTCAAACACAGCTCCAGAAAACACCTACTGAGAGGTTACCTCCACCACCAAGAGCACCAACTACTAATTGAAGTATTTGAAATTAAAGATCACCAGCAAGAACAACCAACCTTATAAAAGTCTGAAGTTACAATACACAGAAAACCAGTCTATATAGCAGCTGGCCAAACCCCAGAGCATGTAGTAGCATAAACTATGCTCTGAAGCAGTCTGGTAACAAGACTTTGTATCGCCAGTATACTAACTGCCTTTTAGTTATATAGGCACATGAATTCTACCTCAGGGTTTCCAAATGTTAATGCACAGAACATTCCCAAAGAAAGTAAAGCATACACAATAATATAGGATGGAAGCAGGCACTAAAGAGAACAGTAACAAGGCCTGAGCTGAAGCAAAACATACTTCTGGCCACAGAGGTGTTATCCCAAAGCACATATTTCAATCATTCAGGTTTCTCTCACAGGAAGTTGTTGGGAACAGCAGAAGCCTGAATCAGTATCTCTGAACAGTCCAACTTCCCAGACAATGTAGATTATCCAAATTCTAGATATTCCTAGAAGGGATGAGCCCGGTCTGCCACAAGTATGCACATCTGTACGCCATTCACTTCACTTTGTTTCATAAAAGCCAATACTCAACAGTATCATGTGGAACTGAGCTATTGAGATTTCTCTGCCATGAAATTGTCTTATACAGATCTGTCTGATCTTTCTACATACTTTTCCAAGAGTTCTGGACTACCTATGATGAAGCTGTTTTGTAGCACACAGTCCCTTCAGTTATTTACATCAAGCATGTTGACCTCCTGAAAGAAAAAAAATCAGAGTCTCCAAATTAAACAAACACTGCTATTTTATTTTAAAAGCTTTGATCAGCTTTACCAGCTGCTGTAGAGCACTTTATAGAATTACTGTAAGAGATGCCATGACATAACTAACGCTAGTTTCAAAAGGCAATTTGGAAAACCAGTTCCTCAAATGAGGAAAGCCCAGACTGTGCCAAGACAATATTGGCCTAAATAGTTAGAAGTAAACTCTTTACTATTGATTTACAGCAACAACACAGAGAAGAAATGGACGGACAAGGACACCCCAGAGAGGAAACATTTGCCCCAACCAGTGGGGAGAAAGAGAAGCCTAGAACTAAAGGACAAGATTATACATAAATTAAAAGCAGGAGTTCACAAGTACTAACAGAAACACACAAAAGCATGTGTTTCTGCTTCTTTTGCTCAAAACAGCTCTAATTTTCTTTCAAATTTAAATTTATTGCAGAAGATGCCAACAATGGCCAATTCCACACCTAGAAAGCAAAGCCACTGATTTCAAAATTTCCTGCATGCAAGATCTAACACATACATAGACACACACACATACAAACTACATACACACAACACCCTCCCCCCCCATCATCTAAGCTTTAAATTACTTTGGATTTTAAAAGCTGATTTGGGAACAGCGATTAAAGTTGTGCCAGCTAACCTAGTTTTTATTCATTTCATTATTTATTGCTAGGCAACATAGACCGTGTCAAACCATGTTAGAACCATGAGAAGAAGTCCTTCCAATTTAAATCAAAAATTCTCTTCTCACCCTTCTCCCCCTCAATGTGGAGACCACATGTGTTCTTTTAACACCAGCTTTTCCAGACACAACCTTCTTTCTGACCAGGAGCTGACATTTCAAACTCTTCTCAACATCTCCCATAAAATGCAACTTACCCAAACATCATGTGGTACCTGTAAAAAGCTTCCTATATTACACTTGCTCAAAGAATGAGTCTCTCTTAGTATTTACAATAAGAATTAGTCCCAGTTGGAATAGTCCAACTATACTGGCAAGTCCAGAATAGGTGTCTGCTCACATAAGTATCCTTTCCTTCCTTTCTAGAAGACTCCAGTTTCTTTTCCAGTATCGCTACTATCCGCGGTCTGCATATGAGCACCAGAAAAGACTGTCTGCTACCCTTAGTATTACTTCCTTCATCCATAAAGAAGCTTTGAAGAACTCCAGAAAGGCAGAAAACCAAGAAAAAGCAGAGATACAGATCCCCAAAGAAACTATAATCAGAGTGCTCTTCATTAAATGTTTCCTCTAGCATGAAGCTTAAATAAACCCTACAACTTCTTTAATAAAGCAATATAAAACATCCTACCTTTTGTTTATAGGTTTTTCATCTTTCTCGTAAGGCTTCACAAACCACTTCCCAATGCGTACAAAATTCCTGTTCATCAGACACCTCTCCAACAGGTTGTGAACAGCTTTGAAAAGCAGAGTGCGACATTCATAAGAAAGTCCATTCTCCCAAACACCATCTTCCTCTTCTACAAGGCAAAGGGGAAAAATAAGTTAGCATTGAATTGCAGCCTGTTATTTCACACACACATCACAATATCCTTTTCTTTCCCACAGGTTTTAAGACATTCACAGCATAACATGCACCCCAAAAAAGCCTGTAACATTCAGATAATAACTACTCACTTCATAATAGTATAACTGCTAAAAGTAATAAGCTATAAAAGTAAGTCATCTCCAACAAGAAAAAAAAATTCAACGGCAATTTGTACAGAAAAAGAACAACCAGCAGCAGTACATTACATATTTCAGCCTGCAAGATCACTGTATACTGACCTGTCTGCAGAGTGGCACACATTTTGGGTAGTCTGAATTGCTTATCCTGAAGAGTTAATTTTAAAACATAATTGTCAGCTAAGTGCCCAAAACCAAACTTTTAACATATGTTCATTGTCTTCAGCTACCACTGACTGAGGAAAGATGAAATATTGATCAACTGACCCTCAACATTCAACAATTTGCTAGAGGGGAAACAAAAAAATACCCAGAATCAGAAAACTGGTAAGAACATCCTGAAGAGGACTCTCACAACTGCAGTTTTTCTTTTGGTATTCAAAATAGAGATTTAAGCAGGCTAGTTCTGCTTTCTGATCTATACATTGAGAAAAACCAGCAAGCAGAAAGACAAAGCCCAGTTCATACTGACAGGATTCTGAAGTTAAACACTGAGATCCTATGTGCCCCACAAATCAAACTTAGTCACAGAATACAATTTACACAAGCCAAACTGATTTGCCAAACTGGAAAGCAAGATTCATTACAAGAAGCTGTAATCTCTTTAACCACTCTGGCTCACAATCAGTATTTGAACTGTTTATGGGCCCTAATAGTATACGTAGTGGTCCAAAGAACTACAATGGCATTACAATTACATAACACAAGTAAAATGAGGGACATTTGAAAGTTCCTGTAGTATCTCTCAGTTTGTATGTGACATCACTCACCATTCCCAGAAAAACACTAATACAGAGGATAAAATAGGCAAATTCAAGTTCTTAAATTACTGGCAATCAGGTTTTAACTTTCTGCCTACAATTCTCTGTATATCATCTTTTACATATTCTCTGTATATCATCTTTTACATAAATCTCTAAGGATCTGCTATGGGTCTCCTTGGACTAACCTAGCATAGTTATTCTTATAATGCCACTTCTTTTATACTCCAGGTAACACCAGAGACTAGAAGATTGTCTGACATAGATAAGGAGACGTATTTTTACTCCAGTCTCTGGATAGTGATGGAATAATTTAGGTTGAAAGGGACCTGTGGAGGTCACCTGCTCCAACCCCCACTCAGAGTTTAAAGTTGCTCCCATCCCACATTCATTGTCCCTCATGCATTCCCTGTGCATCTCCAGTAAGCAAGGCTTCAGTTCAAGTTTAGTTCCATAAAACAGGTCTTACAATGGCAACCTGCCCATCCACTTCTCTCCTTCACAGAGGATTTTGGTTCAAGTAGGTTTCCACTGGTTTGCACGATGATCAGAAAAACTCAATAATACAGCCAAGTCCTTGCATTTTTAATCCCCATTTGAAATAAGCTCCATCACCTTTATCTGGAAGCCACCTACAAGCTTAAAAGGTTGCAACCCTATTAATTAAAGTCTCAATATCCTTAAGTTAGACATTGTGTAGAAAACCTAACAAACACCTAAGAGTTTTGTTTAGGAAAAAAGATTATTACAATAAACAATATTTAAGACAAAGAAGACAGAGAAAGGCATTTCCAGACGCTACTGCAACAAGAACATGGTGGCCATATCTGTGTATTGCTAAATTCCACACAAGTACATTTCCAATCAAGATCAGTATTGTGAGTTAAAGACAGAATAAAAGTAAACAGACCTGCCACATAATTTACAAGTGTGGTGTACATCATTACATATGAATCATTACATGAAATAATCTTCTAGTAAAGACAAAGAAAGGCAAGAAATCGCATTTCCTAAATAGCAGACTTCACTATGAGTTTCCCACCCAACTATCCTATTGGAGTTTTGAAGTTCAGCTAAAACCTAGTTTTAAAAGCCATAAAGCTACAAGATTAATAGAATAACTCACAGAAGAAACATCATACAATAAACTTGTAACAAAAAAGCAACAAAAATCCAAAGTCTGAGGATATAAGATGTTTGAGCCAAGAGGACACAGTTTTCCCCAGCTGACAGATTTGTAGCAAGACACAGCTAAGCAGCCCTGTCCCAGTGCCACTTCTGATAGGCACACTCTGCTCAACTGGTGGCAAACAAGCAGCTCAACAGAGCAAACATTAACTACAAAGCTTAATGATATTGGACTTTAACTGCACAATAAACTCCACACCATCTCAAAGGTTAAATAGTTGGTTTCTATATGGCACTTGTCATTTTAAAAAAAAAAATCAGTCTGAGAAAGTCCCCAGCATCCATTACCCCCTGTAAGAGGAAATAGAGCTATTTCCAGCCTTTATGCCCAATTTTCTTTTGACATACTAGTGTATCAAATAGAAGATGATGGAATAGCAAAGATACAACGTTTGAGTCATGCTTCAGTATTTTGATGGTCATACCGTGGACACAAAGGAAAGGTTTCAATTTTCTGAAGACACCACAGAGTGCCAGGTATTTCATTTAGCATTTACAGCTGCACTGACAACCAAATTATGAGCAAAAGTTTACATGCAAGAACTTGCCACAAGTTGGTAATTCTTAAGAGCTTTCCTGGCTTAGTGTACTGACAAAACACATAGCTCTTAGACGAGCATATTATGCAGGGAAAACGTGAGGCATTAAATGGAAATTACAATGAAACCCCTAGTATTTCAGAAGACAGCACGATGTAAGCCTGCCTAGTGACCAGGAAGAACGTCGGGTTCCCAAAATGAGACCATCTGTTCAAACTGCAGTTTATCTTGCTATAGAGGGAAGGTTAAATAAACGACAGTTAAAGATATCCTCATTTCAAAACATTATTCAAATTCATGCAAAAAAATAGCAGTGAGTGTTCTGCGTCTTTTTGAATTCCTTTTAGTCATTCTTCCCTCCCCCTTTTTTAGTGTGGTGGATGGAAAGAGAAATATGACATCTGCTCACATCTCTCAACTATTTTTTTCCTCAATTCACATTGTTGTTTATCAACACAAGAAAAATCCTCCTACTTAATAGAATTGTACAAAGTAAACAATTTCTAAAGAAGAGGGAGATGTGTTTTTGTCTTCTAATCTTTCTTACACACAATAACTTGAAACATTCAATCTGGTAGTGATAACAAACCAAAATAAGTTGCCGACTCATTTTAAGAAGGTGTTAAGCCACTATTTCTCTTCACACCAGTGGTATCCACAAAAGGGCTCTGGCAACCTGGAGGTTACAAATACTGCATTTTTGGTCAGTTGCCTTAACTGTCCAAACCCCTCAGCTCCTCTGTGATATACTTTTATGAAAATCATTCAAAAAGTTATGCACATGTCATCTCAGCCAAATGAATTTAGTTCTCTCCTTACACCACTTATCAGGCAAAGTTTCCCTTAAACAAAGCTAAAAATTCTCAGGAAATGAAGAATTAATGGAAACAATGGCCAGGAAAAAGCAACTTTCATACATAACAAACTTTCTCAGACAACACCTCCTTGATGTTACCACCATCCACTTTTAATGACAGGGCTGTAGGAGGCTATTTGCTTTTAGTACTTTTATGTTCTACTTTACATTCTTTACACAGTTTACCTGAGACACTGAAGTTAGTTTTTACTGATTACGTCCTCCTGTCTGTCTGGTGCTCTTGGAAAAGTGAGGCAGTTCAGAAGCATGCTCAGAGTACAAAAGCCTTGCAATTTTTAATGAAAAAACAGTATCTTTAAAACTTCTCCATTTAATTAAAGTCAGATGCTCTAAATCATATTTGTTGCCAGATATGGTAACAGATCTTTAGCCAAAATAGATCTTTGCTGAATGTATGGGGTATTTTTTCCAAGAAAACCAATTTTAAATTTCTTAATCTATAATGTAACAGATAAACACACAGTATTAAAAATGCCATTTTCAAAAAGACTTTTAAAGAAGTGGATTTTCCCCCTTTCTCCTTTCAACACAGCTGGCCACATCAGCAAAACACCAGTAAGCATCAATTCTTGAAAAGACTGAATATGTTTACCATACCATTAAAAATATCTTCCTAATGTTCAATGGACCTCTAAAAATAAACTATGCACAGGAACAGATCACAGTCAAGCCTCCAATTTGGACCACAATTCCTCTCCTCCTCCCCCAATTACTTCCATTACATAGAGGAAAAACCTATTCCTTAGTATCATGACTGAGATGTGTCTTTTACAAATATTACTTATCATCATAGGCTTCCTTTCTGTCACCATTTGACACCATGCCAGTTATAGAAATAGACTGATGCAAAACTGATTTATACAATCAAACTTCCTATATAAGCTTCAGATTACAGGGGAAGTACAATGAACAAAGTAGCATGAAAGTGCTGCTGTATACAATATTGTAACAGCCTGACAGAACCACTCCAAGTAAAGTCATCTATTTTAAAAAGATTTCAAAATTCAAAAACTTAAAGATTAAATAAAATTGCTCAATGCCAGAATTACCCGGTTGACCTACTGAAAAATAATTGAGGGATGATATCCCTTATGAAATAAGTGAGAAGCATCAGATAAAAAAAAAAGAAGAAAAAAGGGGAGACTGAATACAATTCAAAAATACCAAATTAAGAACCCAAGCAAGACAAGTTCAGTTTGTTTCTAGTAGAGTTGTAGCCATCACCTACATTCACTGAAAAGAGCCTTGATCTAAGACTCCAGATATCCAAATTAGTTGGAAATTTTCACCGAGAAGGAGGCCAAAACAGGAGCTACTGTCCAAAACACCATACCCAAAATACTCAGCTCCACAAGTTAGCTTTTGCAGTGCCAGCCTGTTACCAGGATCACACGCTACCCAGTAGAATATTTTTCTAAATATTGGAAATTTAAATGTGTAAGCTTTCTGTAAGCATGTGGCCATGCCTGTTTACACAGGTAAGAGAGGAACAGTTTTCCTTCACTGTCTCTCGGGAGTGAGTTTGGCTGGGCTGGGCTGCAAGGCCACAAGAAAAGAAAAGCTGAAACACTTTCTAGCTAGATGTTCCAATATCCTCATCCCTGCTGTTTTTCAGTAATTTTCTATGCACATGTATCTCACTTACATTGTCCTTTCACTTATGTTTCACATATATTTTACTTGCCCGTAGCATCAGATATCAAGCAACAACAGTCACTGCTCTTACTTATACAAATATATCATGCATGTGACATTGTATATACAACCAACCAACGTAATATAATGCAAAATCCTCATTTACTGTGACAAAGTACTGTGTATTGTGACAAGGTACTGGAACAAACTATGCCACCTTACTCCACAGATACTTCACATGCATGTTGGTTAGGAAAAAAGAAAGAAGTTAAACCTCACCTTTGAACTGGTACTCAGACCAGGTCACAAAAGTTTTACAAAGACTGCTTCAGTCGTTTTTGCATGATATTTATCAGCAGTTGTTCTTCTCTAACATGGAAGACTAAAGAAACGCTAAAGCACCACTTCACTATGAAGCAAGGAACATTCATAACCCTTCTTAGTACATATGCAGGAGCATACACATACACAACAGACAGGCTGACATAAACACACCATGCTATTGGGTGCAAAATTTTTAAGAAAGCATCCTTTTGTGGTGGTGGGGTTTGGTGGTTTTGGTGGGGTTGGTTTGTTTTGTAGGAGTTAAATGGTCTCACAAAGCCAATGTAACATAAAAAAAATGGCAAGCCACTGGCTGAACTATTTTCAAAGCTCTTTTTGTCAACTACTTGCTACTAGCAGGTTTTTCTGAAGAACCCTCAGTATGATACTGGCTCATACTCTGGTTTCTATTATAGTAAAAGTAATGAGACACTCAGTGTTGCCATCAGCACAAACCAGCCAATTCACAGGTTTGTTTGGAGATGAGGGTTTGATCTATACTGCACACATACCAATAATGACCCAACACAGAAGTCTCTGCTGGTTTTACCATACAGTACCCACAGACAAGCATCAGTACACAGATCTTTCTCCTTCTTTCGAGCTCTGCTACAAGTCCAGTAAAGACCTAAGGCTAGTCTTATTTTTATACATTTATCCCTGGTAGAAGCATGAGGAAGATGGCTTGACAAACAAAAACTTCCTTATCTGACAGGTACAAGGAGAACTCTAATTTTTGCAAGTAAATTAACAAGATTTAATATGCACCAGAATGAAAAAGGCACGTGTTGTAGCTCATAATTTAAAAGATGCAATTTGAAGGTCAAAGGCATACAGAAGAATTACCCTATCCAAGCATTAATCAAATTGTAACCATTTCCTTGGGACTATGTCTTGTACATAATTCATCGTGTTCTCAGGTTTGAACTCATCTTCTGCCAATGTAAAAAACAAAATCCAAATGCACAGGTAAGCACTTTCAAGCAAGAACCTATCTAATAAAATAACTGCTGATCAGACCAGTAAGAGATCATTGCCTTGTGAAATCCTAAGAGATGTCCTACTTTAAGGTTTGAGTTGCAGGAATTTCTATAATCAAGACTCACTGCCACAACAGAACCATAATCTTTGAGGTTGTTTGGGGATAAAATAACATTTCACTAGCTTCTCTCTGCCTCTAGCTATGTCAGGGTACAAACAGACTCATGTGCTTTTTGGTATTACATACAGCAAGGTGCTTCCCAAGGAAGGAAAAAAACATTGAGTGAAGTCAATATTACTGATCAATCAGCATCTCTGAACAAGTCTCCTTTTGACATGCCCCCCCAGGCAACAACAATCCTGACCATCCACAAGACAGCTATTCAAGGCTTGATACGAGAACTCGGATATAGCCAGTAGCAGGCAAACAAACATATCTCCAGGGAAAAGAACTAACTTCTAGAATGTACAGGCTGAAGAGCCAGACACATCATTTTTCCTCTTTTAATCTGGTATGCAGAGATGTACACCCAAAAAACTGTATGCTCCCTTTTGAAGTGATCTTGGGACAAAAGGACCCTTGAAGGCTGCCATATTTCAAATCCCAGAAGGTTGATAATCGAGATGTGTTCCAGACACTGAATATCCATTATTCACTGAAACTACATATCACCAAAAAAAGGCAAAAACTGTCAAAATACTGACCTCTCCTTAACAGGCACAGTTTCATAACAAACAAAGCCAGAATCAAAAGTTATTAGCATCGCTCTGGCATACTTCTAACTACAGCTTCACCTACCTAGTAGAAAAGTTCTAAATGAGGCAGCACCTTAACCTGCAGCAGCAAACAATGTCCAATCAATTCTACAGGTAACAAGCTTCTCCTAAGAAGTGATTTATCTTTCCCGTTGAAAATGTAGCAGGCAATCATTGGGAGAACAGGGCAATGTGAATTAGGAGGAGAAATTGTCCACCAATGAAAAAAATCCATTAGGTCTGTGACAAAGGTCAGATAACATTGTTTGCGTTCAGCCATAATTCTTCCTTATATGAAGTTCACATTAAGATTTCGTGTAAAGGAAAAAAGTGCAAGTGCAGGCACTCTTCAGCCATCTCCTCCACAATCTAGCTGATTAATATCAACTTTATAATACAGTCAAGCAAACTAAGACACTCCAAAAGATTATAATGGCTCCTTTTAATTAAAAGGAGACAAAAACATGCCTGCAAAAACCAAGATGTCAGATATGCCAAACACAGACAATAGGCAACAGTCTCGTGAGTGATAAGCTTTGACGTAGAAAAACGTCTAATAGCAAGACATGTGGAACAGCTCTGCTGAAGCACACACACTCACAGGTGACCTGAACAAAGAAAACACACAAAACAATTGCGAAGACAGGGCTGGGAGACTGATCCTCCACTGTCTCTCCCTTATACCCTGAGAGGTCAAGAGCTGGTAAGTAGTTAGGATGGTACACGCTTAATGTGCAATGCCATAAAAGCATAAATGTTCAGCTACTAAACACCACTATTCTCAAAAGGTACCTCTATACTAAATCATTAGCAGATGGATTCAAGCAAGAATGCAAAGTTGGTCAAACAAATTATTTTGGTGGCCAGATAGTGCAGAAATTAACTCTCCAAATGGCTTAGCTTTTATTTGATTTTCCACACAAAAAATAATGTAACATTCTTGTCGCAATTCAATCCTACCAGCCAACAGCATACAAAATCTACAATAGATACTTGCATACAACTGCTGGTCTTTGCTCCTGGCAGGCCCAGACTAAACTTAGTTTAGTCTAAGTTACACCTCAGTCATAAAGAGGGTGTTCCCTGCAGGTCAAGGCTGAGCTTACCTATAAGGCAAAATGACGAAGCTTTAAATGCACCAAAATATCAAGCAACCTACAGTAGAAGTGTCATTTAAGATGCAGAGTTGTAATGCCAGGACAGACAGGAATACAAGCAAATCTCAACCTTTTAAGTCCATTATCCAAAGAAATAAACACCATTTTAGTGAGCCAATTATTTTTCATTATTTTTTAATGAAAGTCAACTTCCTCGGCGGCACTTCAAACTCATATTTGCTCTTCAGCTTATCCACAAACACAGATGATATTAACAATTTCTGGTTATCAGGTCACCAAACCTTGGTCTCATTTTACACTTCAGTAATCTGAACACTGTACATTATTTGAAAGGAAAGTGGAGTGAAACTTTTTCTCTTCCACTAGATTTAGTACAGTCTCACCACTAGACTTACACAGTTTGAAAACCTAACTTCGTCATCTTACTGGTAAGCAACTGGAAATCCATCTGCTAACTGGAAAGCTGTCTACATTAGGAACTGACACCATCAAGTAAACGTTTCCAAAGCAAGGTGCCAATTTTGAAGTACAACATTACTGAGAAATGTAAATATTGTCAGTCCTGCAAAAGTCTAAGCTTGAAAGCAGGTACAAGTTCAGAGAAGTGGGAAAGGCGGGGAGAGAAATAAAAACACAAGGTGTAGAGAGATTTCTCCACCTGGAAACAGCCAGTTAGTTCCAGATGCTGTCTCTTTTGAGGGCTTCTCACTGATGACTTGACTTCCAATCAAAACAACTCCATACAGTTCAAAAGTTGCCTAGATCTGTACAATTCCTATTACATAATAAAATGGGGTTTAACTATTTGAATTTGAAAGTTCTAATTGCCCAACAAAAGGAATCTTATCAAAACATGTTTAAGACATCACTTGTGAATCACAGGCACAGCTTTCGGCATAGCTTTCTTGTGAAGAAGCTGCCAAAATTCATAGGCTTGTTTTCAGAAGAATAAAGCAGAGAATAAAAAATTTGTTTCTTAAAATCTAGGAGTCCAAGACAACCTAAACACAGACAGGAGCTGTTGGACCACTGTGCTGCCATAATAATTTGGTGTCAATTGTAGCAATAAATTTATCTTATCTATAGACAGCAGTCCTGTGCATACAGATTTTCTAAGGGCTGGCAACAGACTATCTAAGGGGTGGCAAAAACCACCCTGAGTAAAAGCATCCTTTCACTGACCAAAAAAAGGTATTAATTTCCTCCTACCTGAGAGATCATGATGAATAAGGTCAGCAAAGTTGGGGTCATCACCCCACCAAAATATCCATAGCTCCCTGCGTCCCGGTCTCTGGTCTCGGCGCCAAACACTGAGTACATCCGCCTTCAGACAGCGGCTGAAGCTGCTCAAAATAGGGTCTTCTTCTGTGACGGGGAAGAGAATCGGGGCAGATGTTGGACCCTGCCATACATATCGCTTCCATTTAATCCCAGTTAGATCAGCCTAAGGGAAGGAAAAGAACAACTGGTCAGACAGTGGGGCAGGTACACCCCCAACAGAAACATCCTGCTATGACAAGATGAGGATGATGGCAGCACAGGAAGAGGCTGGTGGAAGGGAAAAGGAACGATTAATACAGTAAAATTTTTAATAGAAACCATACTTGTTGTCTACCATAGAAGATGAAAATCTAAATAATCAGGCTCCCTGTTTTAAAAGCTCCTTCAATAACTGGACTAAAGCAACAGCTGTTTAAAGCGGTTTAAAGTTACGGAGGGAAAAGTCTGACTTGATTTAAATTAAAAAAAGTGAAAGATGAGTGAATAATGTATTTATTTGAGGACTGCAACTGTCCAATCTACTAAACACTTCTCTTAGCAAAGAATGTCTTTCTATTTGCTCACTTATGCATACACCAGCTTTTCAACACAAGATTACTCTAGGGAAAGAGATAATAAAGTAAATCTAACTCAAAAGCACACATTCTTCCAGTCATCCACTACTTTGGAAGATAGCACAAGTATCTTCATTGCAAAAAAATCCCTGTATCTCACACAGGTACACTTAGTTTACTAAAAGCTTACATTTACACTTTCATTCCTCACACCAAATTTTATGAATTTAAATCCTGCTTTTACCATTAAATTACGTATCAGACTTGTGTCCATGTTGATTATGATCCACTAAATCCTCTTCTAGGCAAAAAATCATTTGGCTTTATAACGTAAGAGAGTTACTACTATATGTAACAGGAAATAGAGAATTCCTGGTGTATCTACAATGCAACACCTCATTGAGTTTTACACTAAGCTTTTTCACATGAGGACAGTCACCTTAAAGCATGAGTGGAGGCAGTGCCCCCGGGTTCTCTATGGGAAGGGGGCAAATGCCAGCCTACCTTGTTCCAAGAAGTCACTATATTTTTCCTCCCAATATGTCAGCACACAAAAACATTGCTGCAACATTTAAACCTAACATGGCAGCCTTCCTATCTTCAGGAGGAGAAGCGATTTATATGAAAGGTAATGTGTAACAGTTGATACTTTAGAAAGACTCTAAGGTTTAAGAAGGTACTACTAATACGGAGCCGCAGGCCTGGTGCAGGCTGCAGACATGTTCAAGATGTCTGGGATCCCTTCCACCTGAAAATATTAGTACCACAGCTTGGCTCAGGTTTTTACTTATAACAATCTCCAGAATAACAAATACCAGGCAGCCAGCTAAGATCAGCTAATTTGCATTAAAAAGCAGATGAAACAGCTCAGCACAGACACCAGAAACTGCATCACAGTCCAGCTATATGGAATTTATTTCGGGGGCTACCAAAATCAACAATGTGAACTTCATACTTGGGTTAAAAAAGACAAAAAAAAAAAAAATAAAAAAGACTACAAAATGGTGCACAACGAAACATAAGACACCACTGCTTCACAGGGAGCATCACCAAAAGCAAACCTCCATAATAACAAGCAGTAAAAGAGATTACTTTAAAAGCAAAGAAGGGAGGTTTCGGCTAAATTTCTCTGGGATGTCACGAGTGGGAACACGAAAGAGAAAGTTCCCCGAGATGTGGGGCTGAAAGGAGAAGGATCAGATCTCCTTACCTCCTGCGAGAAACAGCTGTTTCAGAAGCGGAGGTAGGAAGATGGGGAGAAAGGAGGAAAAGTTGCAGGCGAGGAAAGGGAAAAGGCAAGTTGTGAGGAGGATACTCTCCAGGAAGAAACCGGAGGGAGGGGCAAGGCGAGACAGACAGCAATGGAGGGGGAACCAGAGGGGCATGAGAGAGTTGGCTGGCTCTAGGCAGGGCCTACTCTAAGGACTCATCCAACAGAAGCTATGCTAAAAATGGCTGCTTTGCTTCCACTACCCCTTCCTCCCCTCCCCCAAACCTCCTCTCTCTCCCACCCCGTGCCTATCGTGTGTGTGTGCCGGTGGCCGCACTTACCAGGCAGAAGAGGTTGGAATGGCAATCCTCCAGGCTGGCCCCGTTCGGCACGAAGCAGGAACTCATCCTCACAGCCACAACCCACACGCCATTATCCCACAGCCTCCGACAAGAAAGAAAGAGACAGACAGAGAGGGAGAGAGAGGGAGACAGACACCGAGAGGGAAAGGGGGGAGGGGGGACTATGCACACGCACAAATAATAATACAATTAAATAAGGGATTTACATAGGGACACACAGGCACGCGAAATAGTGGCAGGATAAATAATCCGGGAGGAGAGTGGTACCGGAGAGGGGATAAAAAAAAGAGGTTTGAAAAAAATAACTAAAAAAAATTAAAGAGAAACTCGGAACGTTTTCTCTTCTTGTGGATAGCAAACGTGGGGAGGAAAAACCACCGCGGAAGGGGAGAACAGAAAGAGGGAGGTGGTAAGTAATCCAACGACGGGAGATTAAGATCAAAATCCTCCCTGTTCCTCTTGTCTTCTCATTCGCATAAGGAGGAGAGGGAGAGGAGGCAAGGTGAAGGGGTAATTGATCCAACGAGAGAATAAAAACGGGGTAATTAATCCAGGGGAGCTAGGGGGAAAAATCAGTTGACATCCCTCCTTCCTCTCTTCTCAGATGCCAAGCAAGAGTAGTAGGGAACAAAATAAATAATCCAGTGGGGGTAATTAATCCAGAAACCTCCCTCCTCTTCCTCCTGTTTCTTTAGTCATCAGATGAGAAAGGGGGCAAATTGTGGAATGACTGGGAAGGATTGGCTGTGGGAGAGAGAAAAATCCAGGCTCGTCTCTTCGGAGTCCGAGGGCAACAGGGTGGGGGGGGGGGGGGTGTCAGATTCTTCTCCCCTGCTCCAAAAATATTCCAAATAAATTAAAATTTAGGATCATAAAACCAAACTTCAGATGCCAGAAGGCGAGTCTGGAGAATTCATAAAAGCAGGGCACAGAAAATGTCCTGGGGTGTACCCCAGAAAAAACATCTGCGGGGGCAGGGGAGGGGGGAAGGTATTCCTTGAGAGAAAGGCCGCAAAAGTCTCCTTAGCAGCACAGCGGGGGATTAAATTCCCCGGTGGAAACCCCCCCTCCCCAAAACGAAATACTCCTCGCAGAGAGGGCGAAACCAAAATATCCTCTGCTGGGTAAAAAAACTCTTTCCGTGGGGAATGGAAGAAGGGGGAGAGGGGTGGAAGGAGGAAATTGCGGGTGACCCTCTACGTCTCTTCGGGGAAGGATGGAGGAGTCTCCCGGAGGCCGATCCCAGTCTGTTCGGAGGAGAAGGCAGCGGTAAAGCGCAGAGTATCTTCAGGGAAGCTCGCCCCCCCCACCCCCCAGCTGTCCTTCGGGGCCGGGGGAGCCCCACGAAGTCCACCGGGCTGGGTATGTCTCTTCAGGGGAGCCCGGACCCCGCCGAGTTACCGCCGAGCGCCGGAGGAAGGGGGGGATCCGCGGCAGGGAGGGCCCCCTCCACCGCGTCAAACGCCGCAAGACCCCTGCGAGCGGGTGGGGGGGAGGCAGGGAGGGACCGGCCTCGCAGCTGGTGTGGTCCCTTACGAAAAATTGATGATTTTCTTTTAAAAAACAAAACTGGCAAAGAAAGGGGGGAGGGGGTAATCAAAAATATAAAACGACAGTCCTCAAGCGGAGCGCTGTCTTCCGCGTGGGGGGAGAAAAGCGAGACCCGACACCCTCCCCGTCGGGGCGGCGGCGCCGTCTGTCCTCAGGTGAGGGGGCTCCTGGAGCCCGTCGAGCCGGCGGCTGCTGCGGGAAGGCTCCGCGCCGCCCCGCTGCGGCGGCCCCGCAGGGGCAGTGGGCGGAGGGCCCCCTCCCCGAGGTCTTCTCGTGAGGGCGGGGAGGCGGCGGCCGAGCCCGGGGCTCTCCTCAGCCGGAAGGGCCGCGGGGGAACGGGTCAGAACCCCACAATTCCCGGCCCCGCCGTGAGCCGAGACACAGGGACGCGGCGGCCGTTGCTGCTGCTGCTGGCGGAGTCGGTGCCCCGAAGCCCCGCAGGAGGGTCTCCTCCTCGCTTCCCCTCAGCGGTGCCTCTGTCGGCGGCTTCCCGGCCGCGGCATCCTGGCCAGCGGCGCCCCCTCAGCGCGGCTCCCCCGTGTCGCGGCGCGGGGAGAGGGGGCTCTGGGGCCGTTTAATTCCGAGACCCTTTTTCTTTAATGGCGGCCACAGGGACGAGAGTCGGGGCCCCCCTGCCGCGCTCTCATTGGCGGACGCGCCGTCACGTGGGGCTGCACAGCGATGGCCGCCGTCGCTGCTGGAGGAAGGAGGGTGCAGTGGCGCCGCGCGTCCACCGGGCGCTCCCTCTTAGCCGGGGAGCAGCCCGCGTTGGTCGTTGGGAGGCCGCCATCTAGCGGCCTCATCGAGTAATGGCGCAGCGGCGGTGAGGCTGCGGGTTCGAGTCCCGCCTCCCCGCCGGGCCCCGTCGACCCCATCGTCGTAGGGCATGTTTCCAATGCATCCACTTCGGCCGTTCAGAGTCGGGGCACAGCCTGCCCCATATCCCCACCAGTAAAGCACTCACCCTGACTCACCCCCACTGCAAACTTCACCCCTTGGCAGAGTTGCCCCAGATCCGTGGAGCAGGATTCCAGCCTACAGCTCTCAGAGCCTCTTTAAAAAGCCATATACAAGTGTTTGGAAAGCTTGCACTAATATCTAACCAAGCATTAATGCTTTCACTAGTCCCACTGACAATGCATTTGTTGGAGCAGAGCTGTACCCCAAAATTCCATTTTTTTTCATGCAGATACATAGTGTGCAGTTTATGAGGATAAGTAGGTGGTTTCTCTGTTACTATGCAGAGATTTGCAGAAGGACTTTGAAATTATTCAGAATTAAGATGCTACAGTGACAGCAAAAGCTATTTTTAAGAGATATTTGGGAAGTATTTGCATCTTGCTAATCCTCTCATTACATACTATTTTTCTATCTAGAATGTAAAATTTTAAGTTACTACATACAGAATTTTTTGACTGCAAAGTTAAAGTGAAAATACAAACCAGTGTAAAATGCCTAAAGTAAAGGTAGATGTAAATGTCCCAGCTAACATGACATTCACACTAAAATATGATACATTCATGCAACAGCAGCACATTGCATCACAACTATGCAACATGATGATGTTTCAAAGGCCCTGCAACTTATTTCAGGACTCATGAACGAGACAAGTGGCAACCTTCTGCAGTAGAGTAGGAGGAAAGAAGGGCATTCTATAAATAAATTTATATGAGAAGTTACAGAAAAAAAAAAAAAAAAAGCAAGGCTAGATATTTTCACCAAGAGGAACTTTGAAGATTTACTCACACTAAGACTATTTTTGTGTGGCAGCGTAGGCAAGGAAGATTCTTCTTTTTATCCAAATAGAACTAGAGTATTTTTAACACAGGAGACTCAGCCCCTCACTGCTCATCGAAACACGGCAGCTGGGGCTGGAGCCGGGATGTGGGGGGGAGGGTGTGTAGAACCCAACCCCTTTACAAGTGGAACAGATGGTTTTCTCCGTGGTGACTGCAGACGAGGACCGCGGTGCGAGGAGAATTCGCCCCATGCTGCCAGGGGTGTCGAGGGGCACGCCTAGGCCCTCCCAAGTTTCAGCACACTGCTTTGGTCGCTAGAGCGGCTACCTCGCTGCGCAGGGAGACGGTATTAAGTCACACCACTTCCAGAGGGAGAAACCCAATGCTTCAAAGGAAATAAAAGAAAGCAGCACTCAGCATTAGTACACAAGAGCTGGTATGGTTTTCCCTCAAAGAGGAAAAGGTATCCTTTGGTAAAACTGCGATTTGGGAGAGGGAACAGAAATCCTGTACAATGACTCAGGGTGGGTTTGATACACAGAAATGTATCCTTGCATTTCCCCATTGATATCAGGATGACACCAAATCTTCACTCACTGAGAACCCATTTCTTTGGCCTGCAACCACACAGCTCGACTTCTGGAAGAGGATTAACCTAGTGCCTAACACTGGGTTTGGCACTGATTCACTTCACAGCTTGGAGGAACCCAGCTTCTGTGTCTCAGTTTACTTATCTGTAAAATGCAGTTTGATATCCTTTTCATTAGTACATATGTACTAGTCGTCGTGAATACTTATATAGGATCCCAGCACAGACAAGTGCAGAATATAATTTTTGCTGTAAACATAAATACAGGATAAATAATAAAACATTGACAAAAGAGGAAAGAAAACCAACATATCAACTAGAGATTTTTATGAGGCATTTCCTCTTGCTTCATATACACATTTGGCAAATTTTGGATCTGAGACACCTCTGTTGCCCTTTGCAGACTGTAGATGTTACTTGGGAAATAAAGCCTCCTTAAAAAGTGGGAAGGAGGCAGACAAAAAAAGGTGGAAAAAATGCTCTTGAAAATATACTTTCAATTTTTTAGATAGGTTCTTACATAGTTCTCATCTCTGTAAGTTCCAGAAGTGCATTAAGCTGCATAATTGGCATCTGTCACATGTAGCCTTTTCCTTCTCTCTTCCTTTCCCCAGAGGGAACCTCATGAAGAAATTTTAATACAAATTTTAGTATATACACTGCACAATGCATTCATATTAGGAAAGACACAGTAAGTTTGTGCTCAATCTCACGGTCACCTTTCTGTAACAAATTTTACCAGTTTAAAAAAAAATGCTACTGATCCAATTTAAAAATTAACTAGGCTCTTGGAAGGACAGCAGTAGTGGGGGCAGGGATGAGATGATCCCCGTTGCATCAAATTAAACAGAATCCTTAGGAACTGGGCAGTTAACGTTACTTGTCCTGTGTTCTATCGCACTCTCTCCCATAGTTGCATTGAAACATCAAGCCAAAAGTAGTAAGGAATGTATGGATGATTTTCCCCTTTAGTCAAAAGTATTTATCTGGAAAGGAATAATTATGTTTTGAAAAACATTAAAACAAGAAGTAGGACTTCATAATGCTTGTTCTTTCACTTTAAAAGATACTCCACTATTGCATATAAAAAGTCAATGGACCCTAGCACCTCCCAGTAAATCTCTGTGGACAAACTTAAAAGAAGATGCTACCTTTTAGAAGTAAAGACTAAAAAGAAAGAAACACAGCTGAAGAGCAATAGCAATGTGAAAAACAGTGACATTATTTAGCCTTTGATTTCCATTCAGACTCTCCTAATTTTCCAAAGTCTTTATTTTCTACTTAATTAGTTCAAAGAAAATCGAGATTACAGGATTGAACATATTGCCAACAACCTGAGGTAGGAAGTGCAGACTGACTGCTTAAACTCCATCTACAGAGGTGGTAATTATTGTAATTGGTCCATGTGAAACAAATATATCAAGTAGTAGTGAGTTCAAACCCATGCCAGTCAGTCTCCAGTTGGCACCAATAGTTTTGTCAGAAGGATACAGAGGTCTCAGCAGGACTTACTATTGGCAACTGTTCAACAGTTCTCTTCTCCAAATGGTTTCAAGGGGATTTGGGTGGGAAGAAAGATAATTTTTAACAAATTACACTACCTAAAAATGGCTAGATGCCCAGAGCCACATAGTCAGCATTACTCACTGCTCAATTTTAAAAAGAAGATTTAGAATATCTTTGCTATAAAGAAATGTCTATCTGACTTTAACAATACAATCAGATCACTGCAAAGTTAACCACATGTGTACTGCAAGTACATATGGAAATATGTCCAGAGTAAAAGGTACAGTTGTATATTTACACAGTATGTGTTTCTCATAAAACAATGACCTCAAGTTCCTGGAATCCAAGCATTCCTATAAGGACATTCCATATAGTTTCAAGAAATTAGAAGACCATTTTTTAATTAAAAATAACAACATCAAAGCCCCCATGGGAGATAAGACTGGGGGACCACATATTTCCCATTAGTATTTATCTTACAGCATTTGTAGGGTGTCCATAATTGTGGTGTAAAACATAGTTTAGATTTGCACTGGGAGTTTCCACAGGAGACTCTACTCTGTGCCATATTGATCTTCAGCTGCTTTATTTAGATTTTGCAAGAATGCTTTTTTCCAAATGGTGAATATGTCATTTTTAGCAGAGGTCTCCAAGAGAAGATGCGAGTTTAATGCACGACAATGAAAAGAGGAATATGAGAATTCTTGCTCTCTTTAGTGTCAGCTTTGGTTAAGACGTATGAATGCACATGAATAGTCTTGTCAGAATCTCAGGGGCTACTGGCATTCAAGATCTAACATATTATTACTCTGACCAGAACATTAGCTGCTATTCAGTATGGAGAAGAGAGAGAGGATAGATAGGACCACTCCCTGATCAGACAGAAAATGTTATGTATTTCCCTGGTTGGAAATCTCTGAACAGAACTTTGCTGTTGGGAAAACAGAATGCTTATTTTCTCCAATTTGAGATGAATGACCATATATATGCTTTAAATCAGCAGCAGGAAAAAAAACCAAAACAAATCATTGCTTAATACCTTTTACTCACGGAAGGGATCCTGGTTAACTCATGTAAATAAAGACTGTAAACCCAAGTATTACATCCTCATAAAGGACATATGCTTATCAGGAGAAAGGTTCTAGCATTTCTATCTGCTGACTATATTATCACTGAAAGATTCTTTGAATTACTAGTTTCAGATAAAAAAAAAAAAAAAGCTAGTTAAAGAATTCAGTTAAAATAAGGTAATTTAATTCAGATGTCAGTATCTATTAAATCTGGATGCCGCTACAATGGAATGGTTCATTCACCAGAAGCAGAAAATCTTACAATGTGCTTCTGGCTGAGTTAAGAGAAAATATACTTTGCATTTTTTTGTTAACAATTTGTTGCCAAATAAATTGAAATTATTGAAAAGCATTGAAATTAGTTTAATCACTATGTTTGTCTTCCGAAATCTGAGATCAATGCCTTTCTTTTATAGTGTAACAAAAGAGAATATTCTGCACCTTGCAACTGAAACTACCTTTAGTCCACATTGAAGAGCTACAGCATGTCAGACAAAGAAACTGATTTGTTTGATGCAAAAAATGATCACAGACCTTTACATGTTTGAAGTGCAACAGATGGTCTTCCAAGCAGAGCATAATGACTGGCAGACAGTACACTCCAGAGTGGCTTGGAATGTCTTCAGCAATTACATAGAGAGTGTTTGGGGGGAAGCCCTGTCATGTCTCCGATTCTTCTCATGTAAATAGCTGTGGTTTCCTGTTCAGATGCTAAAAAATTGTATCTTTTAAAACCCAAACAAGCTAGCAAGTGAACTGGAAAGGGAAGCACATTTAGCCCTCCCAAGACAATTCAAAATGAGGTTCTACACATTTTGTCGCCTAAGAAGAGAGATTTAAGTAGAAAAAAACAAAACAAAACCAAAAACCAAACAGACAAAACCACAAAAAAACACCACATAAACACAAAACCACAAACAAACAAACAAACAAAAAAGCATTAAGAGGAAATGATCTTGGGCTTGTTGCCCAAGGAAGTTGTGAATGCTCTGTCCCTGGCAGTGTTTGGCCAGGGTGGACAGAGTGTTGGATGATATGGTTTGGTGTGTGGTGTCCCTGTCCATGGCAGGGGGGTTGGAACTGGATGACCTTAAGGTTCTTCCCAACCCTAACTATTCTATGATCCTATGTAACTGTAAAACTATTAATCCACAGTCAAGTATTCCATGGAGATGTAATTTAGGAAAAAAAAGGAAGGTTTAAAACAAGGTTTTTCAGACTTGTAGAAAATCGGAGGTCTCCAGGGACAACATGCAGAATATCTAGGAAAAAAACCCAAAAGACTAAATTACTGAATAACAACCTCCTTTGGGAAAGGGGCAACTTTGAAAGAGTCCTCTTCAACATGAAACACCGTGGCTATAGTTATTCAGGGAGGGGAAAAGTGAGTGTTTCTGAGGCTGTGACACTCCTTCCATTTTCACTGACAAGTTATTCCACAAGCCAGCAATTAACAGTTATAATAACAGAAAGGGCAATAAAATGCTGATCTTTAATACTGTATATGCAGGCTAGAAAAATTTAACTTCTCTCTCTCCCTCCCTTCCCCCTAATCTTGGAATTAGTCTTTCCTGTTATAAAATCTCTCCCACCAAATTCACCCTGAGTAAAATTTTATGTGCAACATAAACACAAGTAAAACCATCTCCTTTAACACTGTAACTTAAATGTTGATGGAATCATAACTGCATTATACTCTCTCCAATTAGCAGCATCATTCTTTATGTTTGCTTATGAAGCGTAAACTGTTCGCTTGTCACTACAAAGACCTTCTGTAGAGGACTTAAAAAAACAGCCACAGCAATTAAAATGACAACAACAGAGGTGGATTGGTCACATTATGACAGAAAATATCCAGCTGTTTCTTTCCAGCAAAAGGATACACCAACTATGCACAACAACCAAAAGGATATGAAATCCTATAAGCAAATGTTGTCAGTCTACCTAATGCTGGTGGATATTCTTGCAAAAGTACAGATTTCCAGGACAGGAATACACTAATATAGAACTATCTAACCTCACAGACTGATTTTCTACCCACCCACAGCTCATCAGGATTATCACTCATCTTTTTTGCCCATACAAATTTCCCTTTTTGCTAGAACTATATATACTCTATTCTGTGAGAAATTCTCTAAAAATAAGAACAATCTGGAGCTTTGTCATCCAAAATAAGCAAGGCAAAAAGTAAACTGATAGGGTTAGGGCAAGTACATTAGATTTTAAACTTATTTACTTCAGTTGTGTTAAAAACATTTGAAGAGTTAATTAAGGCCATAAGTCTCATTACACCCAGGGTATTACTTATAAAATGCTAACCTCTGGTACAGTCACATCTGTCTCTGCTACTGGTTCCTGCCTGTTCTGCTTCACAACAGCAATACTATGGGGATTAAAAAAATACATACATTTAAATAATTTAAAAGTCTAAAAAGGAACTGTTTCAGCATTTCGGAGTTAAGATTATAGGGACTAAACATCTGAAGTGATAAGATAGGTTTGATTTCTACTAGAGAAAGACAGACCACAAGAAAATAACTGACACATACAGAACAGCCATTCAGGGTGGGTAAAAAACAAACACTGGGGAACTCACCTACAGGTATGTCCTTGAAGAATAACTGATGAGAAAATTATCAGGAAGATTTTCATTGCTGTTTCTTTTCTGGAAGTTTTTGCTTCTCGTAACAGCACAGACATGATGAGTGATACGTATCAGAATTTATCCATGCATTACATTTTGCACATTAAATTAAGTTGATTATCCATGACTTTTTAGGCAAACACAGGAATGCATAAAACATGTCAGCTGTTAAATATAGAATATATGGGCATTTCATTCCTTACTTCACGTTTAGAAAGAGCAGCAGACAATAAGCTCAACCATTACATTGAGAATAAATTTCATTTGCAAGTTCAGAAGTATCCCTGGCTTCTTATCTTTCTGTGGACCAGAACTTACAGGTAGTTCATCATATCTGTTTCCTTATGGAGTCTTATGGAACTCAATAGTGAAATAGAAGAGTACAAACATAGCATTACAATTAAAGCATTAAGTTGCATGTGCACTGCAGGAGTGGAGATATAGCTATAAGTTGAATCAAAACCCTTTCTATGAAGTGAATGATCACTACATAATATCAAATTATAAATACCTACAGAATTCTATGATCTAACCAGTATAAATTGGTTCTGTTCATCCACATATCAAGAGTTTTAACATAGTCAAAAAAGGTCTTCTTTAAATAAATAACTTTCTGGAAGGTTGTTTGATGTTTGATGAGTACTGGATACAGTCTGAGTACTAGCACATTTCACAAAGGTAGAACTTTACAATAAGGCTGCAGAGCTTGTAGGACTTGTAGACAGAAAACTAGGGACAAGGCAAAATACTTACTGTGCTGGGAAGACCTAAAAGATTCAGTGAAGAAACTGATGGAAAGTGTCCTTCCTCTAGATGCAAACACTTGCATAGGCACAGTAATTGCAGTGAAACGACCAAAAGGCTGTACAAATGACAAAATGACATGGCAGACATATCATCTGCCATGTTGACACAGTTAGTTTCTAGTACTGTTCAGTGCCATCCACAGTGATCTTGGCTTTCTAATCTAGCTCCCAAAAGAAGTAAAATATTAATTTTAAAATATATAAACCTAGGCATCTCAGCACAACCTGAGGTTGTCTCCTATGACTATGTAATCTTCTATCTATATATATATAACCAACTATATAATACGTTCCACCAACACATGGATGCTGAAAACACAAGCCTCTGGATTACAGCATCTGGAAGTGTAACAGAGAATGAAACCCCACTTCTGTCAGGTACAGCAGGAGCCCATGGCAACAAGAATCACATGCTCAGATTATTGCTCAACAGATGTACTTGAACTAGAGAGATAAACTACTTTAAAAATACATGGAAGTTATGTGCAAACCGTTTTGTCACTTGTGCCTCTTTCATTGTAAGGCAAGTGCACACTATCCAAGATTCAGAATACCTTATTCTGTAGAAAGTGAGAAAAAAAAATGAGCCAAAGAAATCTTATCCATACAGAATCACCCAGTGTATTAGGAGAAGATGGAAGACAAACTTGATAAAGCACAAGTACCCAAAAAGCCAATATACATATAAATTAGAACATAGTAAGTATACTTACCACCGAAAAAAAAATTGCAAGTAAATCTCTCTCCCAAGGAAGGCTTTAAGAGTATTTTCCTTTTTTTCAATTCTATGTCACCAGTGAAGGCCTATATATGAATATTCTCTTGCAAATAAAGTGGTCGTCTTTGCTTTTGGCAACTGCAGTAAAAACTACCTTACAGAAAAGATCCTGCAAGTAGTTTTTATTCCTATGAGTAAACTCAAAGAGTGAGGAGAAAACATGAGCTAAAATTACTTGCACAATCATGCTTCATAACTGTTCCTAGCCTAGTGATATTAGTCCTTTGCCTTCTCTCTTTTTCTGAGATGAAAAAAAAATAAATCTGCTTATCCTCGGATAAGTATGGAGTTTGGAGGCGCTCGGAACAATGGAGCACTGTGTGCCCCACTCAGCACATAGACACTGAAAAAAAAGTATGCAAAAGAATGCACAAAGCATGTAATTACTGTTTCACAAGATAATTTCATTATTAATACATCCCCAAAGATAGCATGCACAGTGTTGCAGTTTAATTAGATGATAACTGGAGGGGGTTTGAATTTATGAGGTAATAAATATATTTTAGACTAATAAACTCCAAGGCTGAAGTGTTTATTAATCTAGAATATAAAGATCATATAGTTGATAGGAGACAACCTCAGGTTGTGCTGAGATGCCTACTGTTTATATATTTGAAAACTGATATTTTCCTTCTTTTGGGATCACTGTTAATGGTATTGAGCAATACTAGAAACTGTCCAGCCATTAAATGTTCTCAAAGACAAAGACTATTTAAGTCTCAGGAGATGCTGTGGTTTTGAACTTTCACCTCCTGAAGTATTAAGTACTGAAAATACATCCTCTAAGTATTCTGACAGCTGTCAACACCTTATTTCAATGTAAGGAAAGAGATTCCCTTGAATGATAACCAGACCCTTTACCAGACTAACAGACCCCTCCCTTTCTCCTCCTAAATGCTCAATTCTGTCTCTATTTTCCTGCTTTTGGACTCACCTGCAAGACTACACCATGCAGTGAGCAAGCATGTCAATTTTAATGTCTCAATAGATTTTCTTCCTTAACATTGCCCCATAAGCTTTTTGCCTAGCACAGCACATTAAATATTTGGAAACTAAGTGTTCACCACTGTGAGGATTTATACCCCAAACAGCTGTGCCAAGAAGTCAGAGGAATCAAACAGCATAATCTATTAACTTGTCCTTGGGTAGTTACAAGAGCTTTACAAATTGCCAGAGGGTTCAGTCCATTTAAACTACATTTCCCTGCTATTTTGAAAGTGTCACAGGCAAGAGAGAAAACCAAATTGAGTGCAAGATAAAGAGTGCAAGGCTGGAATCAAAGACCAGGTTGCTTAAGCCAAAGCTAAATTAAGGTCCAAGTGAACTATAGAGAAAGAAAAAGGAAGAAACACCAGGAGGAATAGGATCTGGCATACTCTCCATGCAGATGAAACAAGACTAAGAAATGCAAAGGCAACCCTATCCACACACAACTGAGTAACAGCTGCTGCAGCATCAATGGGCAAAACCAGGGAAAACCTGGATGTGCCAATAGAACCATGGCACACGGGGCAGAAGCACGGAGAGAAGGAAAGGGGCAAGACCAGCCAATCTATGTTGGGTGACGGCAGTAAAAAAGTTTGTTATGGAGAGATGGAAAGATTTAAAGATAATTAAGAAAATGTTTATTACTTAACTTAGGTGATCCATATAAAAGACCATGTGTTCAGACAGCTTCCAGTATGGTTCCATAAGTTCAGAAAAAACCTCAACATTAGGTCTTCAGAAGACTCTACAGATAATTAATGGAAAATGATGATGACAGCCATTTCCAAAGCTCCTGGTTTTTAATTCCCAGGTGTATATACTCTCTCCAAATGAAACAAGCAACAGAGCTAACTTTCCAATATTAAATCTCTAGGCAGTATGTTATTCATACAGCTTATGTAGATGTCTTTACCCTCTGGAAAAACAAAGTTTAAGAAAAATGGTTCTATCTTTGGGGAACAGTTTAAGTCTCAGGATAACTACATTAGGAAATTTAACTCTATTACTTTGTATCTTGCATTTTATTACTAGACTGGTAATAGGAAATTACCAAATAAAATTGGTATTTTACTTGGTAATTTTTTTTCCGTGGGCCTCGTCTACTATGAAAGATGGTGATCATCAAATTTATTCAAGTTTTCCTGTCAACAACATCATTAACCAAATCCCTCAATTTCAAAGTAAATAAAAGCATCTGGGCTTCTCGCACAGCAAGACTGACTTGCATATTTAAACCTCATATATAGATGAATTTGCACTGGACCAAATTTGCATATTAATGAAGGACTAATTGCTCTTTGCAGTCAATTTTATGCAGATGAATTTACTTCCCTCAGTACAATTTTCATAATGTTCAGAAAGAACCAAAAAATGTAAAACTTTTTAGAAGTACACAAATGTTAGACAATCAAGGAAGAAATATCATAATGACATCAAACAGCTTTACATTAAATTGTATATAACTCATCTTTTATATTGTTGCTTTATTTTAACAGCCTCTCACAAAGAATGGAACAATTCATGGAATAACTTCAGCCTATTCCCCTTCCTTGGTCTCAAATTTTAACAGCTTGTAACATCCCATTATGTTATCTTGTTTTCAGCTGGAAGGATGGAGTCTGAATTTTCAGAAGTTAGATTTGCTAAACAGGACTTTATTTTCTCTCAGTCACCCTCAGGTCAGATAGGAAATACCCCAACCCCCCCAATTTTAAGGTACTTTCTACCCAGTTCTGCAGTATCAAGAAAAAGCTCAAGGCCCAAATCCTTGTTCAGTCTTTCCTCCTGAACTGAAGTACCAAATACCGAGAAAAAGACAGGAAAGTACATGGGAAAGAAAGAGAGACATCAACAAATGCTGAGGAAAAATAGGAACATTAGGGAGGAAAGGGGAGAATACAAATACTGGAATAGAAGAGGAGAGGAAGTAGAAATGGAAGGAGAGCAAAATGATGATTCAATGTGTATATGAAGGTCTAGATAAAAACAACAAAACTGAAGCATTTGGGAGAAAGTTCAAGGCAAAGGAAACAAATGCAAGAGAAAAATGCAGCCAAAAATATAGCCACAAAAAAAAAAAAAGGAAAAATAATGGGAAAGATAAGGAAGCAAGAAATGAAATGAGAAGATAAAGAAACAGACAAAACTGAAGATATTAAAAATATAGTTTTTCTTGATTCTGTTGGAGTGTAAGTGCAGAGTTAGTAGAAATGCATCAGGAATCTGAATTTGCATGCATAGCGTTCCTCTTGCCTACGAGAAAAGCCTTACTTTAACCATGAAGACTGCTAAACATAATATTTATATGCATCATAAACTCACAGAAGTTTATTTTAATCAGAAAATGAATAGCATAAAAGTTTTATCTTTAAAATGGCTTCAAGGCCTTTTGTAGAAGGAACACAGAGATATGGTTCACAATCACTACATCTGCGGTATCTTTGATTGCATTTGTTGGCCTTCTCTACAACTTTTGCTGTTTTAACATATCCTCTCTAAGGCACACAGGACTCAAATGCAGATATATGACGGTTTTATGGCAGTATCAGAAAGTTGCTTATGTTTTTTTCTCTATTTTTTTCTGGTAACTCCTAGTATGCTACTTGCTCTCTGGACCATGGAACACTGAGCTCACAGAACTCTCATAATCCCATTATTTTGTTCCTGAGAAGCAGCAGTTTATAACCATAATGACATTTCATGATCAGAATCAACCAGACTTCAGTATGAAGTCTCACTTTTGACTGAGATATAGAGGCCTTCCCAAAGAAGGATCAGAAGAACTCCCAAGCCTCAGATGCAGGGTGGAGGGAAGACAGAAAAACTGCCAGAAGGTCACTCTGCAACCTCTCCTTTTGGTCTTTCCAACCTTGATGACAAAAGCCACAACATATGGAGCATTTGAAGGGATGTGCTCCTCAATGAGCAATAAAAGCAATGGTTGTACCAAGGCAAGATATAGCCATTGCAGTAAAACAAACAAACAAAAGGCATTAAGGCAGAAAATATCAAACTGAGGGGAAGGAAAGGGAAAATGACCAAGAAGCTTTCACTAACTTGCAAAAAAATTAACAGATCACAGAACAAAGACTGTAAACAGAGTTATAACAACAATAATAATTGGAAAAGAATGAAAATTACCAGGAAAATACTGCAGTGCTACTGCTGAAGAATGCTCACAGAGGAACAAGATAGCTCAGCTGATCAGCCTGGAGGACTTGCTTTTAAAAGTTACTTGAAAATAGACTACAGTTCTTTGTGTACTTTGCAAATAGAGCTTTTATTCTCGATTAGGAATTCAAAATGTCTCCCTATTCTGCTCATAGAGAGAAATGAAGGGAAATGCATCCTCCTAACTTATGTATACAGCATTTGAAAAACTGCTCTGGACACAACCCCTTTTTTTCCAAAAGGTGCCTGGTTCAAGTGAATGCTGTGTGAATGTAAACAGAGATAATGATTCAAACAAGAACAAGATGATCCACCCAAAACAATTAGCTTTTTCAGTGGATGAGATGCCTACTCCTAATCATCAAGAAAGGTTAAGCTTAATTAGCTACTTAATACAATTGGAAAGATTGTTTTGCATACATAATTGGTGAGGAAATGCCTACAGAAGCAACACTGCATCTGAAAATAATACGTCCATCAAGCATGAAGTCTGGGCTATTATTACATGATTGTACTGATAAAAGTACTTCCCAAGTTTTTATATTCACTGTACATACTTTTGCAATTGTCTGTGTGGAATTTCACCTGACTAACAATAATAAACATACATTAAACAATCAAAAAAGCAAGAAACAACATCTTCAAATCCAATGACAAAATAAATGCAATATTTCTGAACACTTCATTCATAGACAAAGTCAGTAGGTTCATACAGACTATTTGAGGATTGCAGCCTTAAAGTGAAATAAGTTACTGTTTCCTCATAATCAAAAGAACTAAATATTTTTTATCACATTTGGGGAATCATGACTGCTCACTTAACTCCTGCAAAGCAAAGTTCTGCCTCTGAATTCAGAGAGCTCTTCCTGCTGGAGTGTATTTTAAGAGTCAGTTCTCTACACAACAGATGTTTTCAAGTTTTGTGGCTACCATAAATATGAAGAATTGGGCAATATATTTTAGAAGGCAGTTTTCATTGACCTGCTAGCATTTAATTTCTGAATGAGGACTGTGTCTTTTGAAAGAATTTATTATTTTCTTATATATATATGTATGAGAAACTGGACAGACATTTTCAGCACAGAGTTGATACTTTCAGTAAAAAAAAAAAAAAAATTACTCCAGAATAGTTCCTTAATAATTAAATGAAAGCTTTCTATTACAATAATAAACCAACTTGCAAATACTTAAATATTAGATATTAAGAATACTGCAAAATATATTACATTTCTAAGAATGTTAGGAAATTTTATTGGCCTCGTATCTCCGGATGATATGTATGGCACTTGCTGGTTGAGGCAGGCTGTATCTCAGTGTTACCACGTAATGAATTTTAAAGTGGAGGACTGGGCATACGTGTTGCTTCTACAAAAGGCCTTGAAGCCATTTACTTTCAGTAAAGTTTAAACATCCCTTAAAATAAACAGTTCAGTGCAAACCAACATATCTGATATTGATTTATTCTATTCATAAAAAATAACAACATAATGGTAAATTCAATCTGTTCAATGAGAAGTTTATGAGCTTAAATATATCAAAAGGGCAATGAAAGCTAATATATAGTGATTAAATAACAATCTGTGAGAAAAAGACACACAGCTTTCACTTCCACTATACTGAAATCATATGCTGATGAAAAGCAGGCTTTTGAATTGTTTCAAAGGAAGCTGCAGCCATTTGCTCTTTTTAACAGCTTGGAAGTTCACAAGGAAAGATTAATTTGTAATTTAACTGAAGTGTATCTCAAAGTTTTTGATTAAAATCTGCATTTCTGAGCCTCCTGGCAGTGCCAATATTGCTGAAACAGGACATCAGCTGCCATGCCAGCAATTCTGGAATGGAATATCATAAACTGTAAATCGGTTTTGTCCTACTTTAATATCAGTTTGACAATAAAAGAAGAACTTTGATGTTTAATATTTAAATTGTATAATTATTCCTTTAGAACTAAGTCCAGAAGGGCTCTTCATGGGTACAGAGTGCAAGACAACAACAAAAAGAATGTCCTTTGGCTACACTAGAAGGTTTTAATTTGCAGGACCCAGCTGAAAGGTACAGCACAATTTCTGTGTGCTGTAGGAGATTCCACAGAAATTCTTCAGAAGAGGAAATGCTGTCCCACAGTGAAGATGATGACAGTGGGTCCATGCACAGAATTGAACAACAAAGCTTAAAAACTGTCAAAGCAGAGAACCGTGAACAACATCCACTACAGCTGCTTAGAAATCACCACCACCTGGCTGTCCTGGTGCCTTGGGTTTGAAACCCAGACACTAGGGTTGCTTTCTTCATCATTGTGTTTGAAGTAAAGATTTGAGCAAGCAAAGCTTCTTTTTCCCTTTTCCCTTCTCTCCTGCCTTTTGCCACTTCAGGATGGGTGAACTCAGAAAAAATAGATTTTGGGGAGGAATGTCTATAACTATGAGGTAAGTACTGTCACTGAATATTTAGTGAATTAATACTGTTCATATGCAAGATTTTTTTCTGATTTGGAAGAACATTAGAAAGAAGGTAAGTTCTGCACCTGTGCTACAATACAGGGTAATAATAACTGCAACTGTCAATTTTTGCCAACTACACAGGATTCTAGAAATACAAAAGCATTTCCCATGCTTAAATAGATACAAGGTACTACTGCAAATACAATAACAATTATTTGCTGCAACAGAGAAAACTCGTATGTTCAAGGAAATGCGAGATAAAGATGGCAATCATTTTGACTTAAAATTCTGATGGTTAGATCAAGCAATTACAGAATTACAGCCACTGAGGAAGGATGAGAGAGTGGCAGAGGAACATGGATTGAACTACAGCTTTGTGATGCAAGGAATATTCAAAGTAGCAAGAGCTTCTACGATGTGGAAGATAGGCATTATAACATGATTTCAAGTGGTAGGATCTCAAAAACCAACTATGCCTACAAATAACTCTTATCCCAGTGCTGTATTGCATTATGCAGTATTTGGCCACTGCACTGGAACTAAATCATGGCTGTTAATTAAGAAAGTAATTTATTTATAGCACTCTGCTTGAATTTGTTCCAGAAATTAAAAACAACACAACAAAACAAAAAAAAAACAAAAAAAAAACAAAAAAAAAAAAAAAAAAACAAAAAAAAAAAAAAAAAAAAAACAACCAAAACAGTAAGTAATAGAAAAGGAAAACAGAAGACAGTTTCATGATTAAGGTGGATGGATGCTATCTAGGAAACTGTATGCTACTGCTACGTCTACCATGGAATTCCAGTGTAATGCAAGGAAGTTATAGAAAATCATTCTCTTCAACATTCGTTAAGAAATGCTGCTAAAAGTGCAAAAAAGCTATGTATTGATAATTGCATAGTAATTTTTACTAAGAACAAAATTAATATTAACATCTGAGAACCGGAAGCCAGCACTCACCTTTAAAAACAACTGCAACCCTGACTTATTACACTGAATTCATTTTGAGAATAAGGAATCTGAATGCAAATCAAGACACCTCTTTCAGCATTGTAGTAAGAAACTGGTCCCTCAATAAAAACAAGATGAATTGTCATTTCTTATTTATCATTGCATTCTTACTCCACAATTTTCAAGGGCCATGTAACAAGATTGTGAACTGAAACAAAAATTACACTGAAAGTTTATTGCTCAACCATTACTGTTTGTATTATTTCAAAAGAAAAATAACTAAATTTCTCTGTATTTTGTATGCCTGTGTGAACACTTAGATACTTTATATATAATTAGTGTTCAGTGTCTTAAGACCAGGAAGTGTATGTACACACATAGGCCTAGACAGGATCTACGGATTACTTGCATACAGAGAGGGAGTGCACATACACAGGCATTTGCATGTAACAAAAGCGGAGTGCTATTTACTACCTAACACAGATGGACAAGTCCACTTTGGAGACCTCTGCAAACTTGTGAAATCAGGATGACATGTTTGGAACTCTTCCTCTCCTCCACTGCTGAAGTAAATCAGGCAAATGCAAGTTGGCAGCTCCTTTAAAGATTCAATCTAACTCATTTTACATAATAACCTCCAGCTGCATTAAACAAACACACAAAAAACCTAGTAGCACAAGTACCAAAGTCTAAATTAGTATCACTCACAAAATACAAAAATAATTTTGCAAATAAATCATAACTAAAAGATCTTTTACACTAAGTTGGATTGTCTGTGAGACACATTAGTCTTTTAGGAGTGAAGTCTACACCCAGAATGAAGTTCTAGCACCAAAGTGGTGAGGAATGGCAAATAGTTCAAGACATCTCTAAGCATATTGGCTCCTATCAAGACAAGAAAAATACAGTCTCCTGCAGTGTTAGAAGCCCCTGCTCAGAAAAACTCTCTCTAATGCAAAGTGCAAGCCTTCTTCATTGAAAAAACATCTTCTTCCCTTGCTCCTAATGAACAGACGCCTCAGTACTGAAGCACGTGGCTTTTGCGCTCCCTGTTTCTTAATTTATTTGTTGCTGGGCATAAGAACAGCTGAAATCATAACTCTGAAATACCAAATGAAATTAATCTATTTCCAATCTAAATTGTAATTAACTATTTTACTTTGGCATTGCATCTTAATTGCTACAGATTACCTGGAGGCATATGCAATAAAGAAGTTCTACAGAACAACTGAATGCATGAGAATGAATATAAAACTTTACCTTGAAACTTTCATTTATTTTTATCCAAACTGTCAAAAACCAAACAAAAACAAAAACAACAAAAAAAAAAAAAAACCAAAAAAAACCAAAAAAAAAAACCCACCCACATATGGTTGTTCAAAATAACATTCAGACATAGGAACAGAAATATCAGGTGACAGAAGAGAACAGACCAGATCCCTATGAATCAATTCCATTTTACCAGGCACATAAAACTAAAGTAGCCTCAGCTTGATGCAACTGTTATAGCTTCAAAATGAATGTTAGACACAAAATAGCGAAAAGGCTGGTGAGACAGATTTATCTTATATTTTTTTTTGTTATTATTCCCCTTCTGCATTTACAAAATATCCCTTAATGTCTTTCCCTTCAGAAGGAAATCCAAGTCTCTCAAATAATATTTACAATCTCAGCTGCAATCTCCTTCATGGTGATTCACTCTGGGTGTTTGTTGCTATTTGTGAGGAATAGTTCTGCTTGAGTTCTTCACTTAGAACAAAACAACTTTGATTTCCTGTTATATTTCATATTCAAATTATTCCAAAATGTAGCACAGAGAAATGGATTAAATAATGGTATAGGAAAATGTGTAATTCATAGATGGCTGCCATGATGAGCTCACTAGTAACTGATACAGCTTTGAACATTAAAATGACTTTAATGAGAGACAATATTGATCTAAATGCCACAGTCACTACCACTGTTTCCTTTAAACAAAACAAAAATTGATTTAACTTCCAATTCAGCAGTCTCCACTGACAAATAGTTTAGTTTAATATCTACTTCCAATTTCCATTAAAATACCTTTAGATTGATTTAGATATATGATAATTTCAAAAGCAATCTCCATCTTAGTTTCCTATAGTCCTATAATTTTTACACTCTCTTATAATTAAAAAGAATTCCAGCTTCTCTATCTAATTCAAAGACAGATGCAATATACCATGGATTTTCCTACTGCCTCTCTAATTAATAACATTGTTGCTGTGCAGCCTTTCATAAAGTTTCCAGATGAAAGCAAGTGTCTAATACAGTGGGTCTGTTGTTTCAGGTTATTGCTAACACAGAAATGGATATAACCCTTTCCTCCCTACACCAATGTCTCCATTGCAGTAAGAAGTGCAACTCAACGCACACAGGTGCTCAGGCTGCAGGTCTTTAAAACCAGCAGCACTATGGCTGCAGCAGCACAGCCCACAACCCCTGCCATGTTCCTGAGACGCTGCTGTCCATGCCAGCTAGATTAATGTGAGGTCAGCTTCCCTGCACATATTGTGACCACCATTGTGCACGCATTTGACTGCTGCAGCAACCCTGCTTGTAGCAAACAAACTACAAGGTAACTTTCATGATTAAGAGCAGCTATCAATAATCATCTATTTTTAAGTACAGCATCCCATAAATCCTCCTAATTAGTAAACTAGATGTCTTCTTTTCAGCAAACAATCCCCAGCCTACTTTCTTATTTATTTTCTTCAATTCAATTAGATTCGCCACCTGCTGGCCCAATCACCTAAATGACAAATTCTGGATGTAAGGTAGAAGCTGGGCCATAAGCAATAATTTCATTATAGTTCAATTTAAAATATTTGCCTGCACCTATTTTCTCTGCTTTATGAAGAATGTTTATGCTGTTTCTCCCTCCAGGGCTCTGCACCCCTGTGAGGAGACGCAGCAGCAGCAAGAGTTTTGCGCTGCTCCCTATCCTCCACTGCTGACTCCATAAGAAACCAAAGCTGAGATTTTTCTGGAGGGTAGGGACCTCCAGAGGCTGAATAAAGAGGAGACAAGTGATTTCCAAATCTGGACAGAAAAATTGATAAAGGTGCAAAAATTTAGTCGGTTGCTATAAATGGCTCTTGGTAAAATAAAGGTTAGAAAGTATTTCTTTAGAAGATAAAAATAACAGAACTTCTTTTGACATTAAAAGAACTGGAGGAGGCTAAAGTCATGGCACTGAAGCCATTCATTGCCTTTAAGGACTAAAGGGCACTGAGGCATATTGCTATCAAACTGAAAGCACACAGTACTATCATACAGATGGAAAGACCTAAACTGGAATCTGTCTTGGTCCATTAAGTTCTTGATTGGAAACTCAACATCACTCAAACCATCAGAGTTCTACATTCAGGCCTTCAAAGAAACCCCATTTCCTTCCATCTTTTGAAGCATAATTTACAAACCTACCTTCAATTATGCACTGATTCATTCTGAAATCCATGGAAAAGCTGCCATTCTGAAACAGAATGAACAAATCTCAGTGTTGTGATGGGAGATGATAAAAGCAATGCCCTGGATTCCTGTGCATTTTCCCACTTCCCACTATTACAGGATACACAAGTCCATGCTACTGTCTTTATAATTGTGGAAAAAATTACCATTGTACTTTCTTATACCTAGTTAAGAATACATATAAGCAGTGGTTGTTCTTTAACAACTCTTTTTGTTTCATGATTCTGCATCTTTCTCTCCAGATTTATTTTCCATTGAGTTTCACAGTTTGAAAATTAATGTTAAGCTAATATTGGGTAAAATTATGATTTTGTGATGCTTCCTTTGCAATAAATAGTAATTTGAGTGCTTGTGTAAAACTGCATTACACATAAATGAAAACACTAACCAAACTGGAGGCACAGTCAGTTAATGCCCTAATAGAGGAGCCTTGCAGAGAGAAACTGTACAGCATTTTTATGTAGCATGTGGGAAAACTGTGCAGCTTGGGAGTTTTGAACGTTAATACTGCAGCTGTACTAAATCTACTGTGTCAGATTCCGTCTGCAAGTAAACCAGATTTAAGGAAGTACAATTTTACTGCAGTGTTGGAGGTTGAAAAATGGTTAACTTGGTGAAGTTCAACAGAAGTAAGTTCAGCTTACTTAAAAAAGAACAGACAAATGATTTGCACCTGTTAAGTAGTCACAGATGAATGGTTCTGTATGTAGATGATTATGTGGCCTCTATAAGAGTTGAAATTATGGATCAAAGAGTAATGCATTTTACAATTATATTTTAACACTGTGGCAATTATGCATGATAGAGCATAATTACTCTATCAGGATCTAAACAGTGAAAAACGTAAAACAATTCTGTTGACGATAATATCATTGCTTCACGTTTTTCATTGAACGTACTATAAAACATTGGCTGGATATCTGATTGGGCAGACCCTGGGCAGGATTTGCAGATATTATTTTGCTGTAGCGTTTCATATTTTCTTGTATGTTACAAGAAAAAAATGTTCTGCTGCACACAGAAATCCAAATGCTGTTCAGTTGCCATTATCACTCTGATTCATTTAAAAAACTTGAACACATCAACTCCCTGCAAGCCTTGAATAAGAACCGAACACAACATTGGTCCCACTGAAGGTCGCGCATAAGACATTCTGCAGGCCCTTTCTGACAAGTGGCATAAAGAAATACACTCTGATATTAGAGAAGCTCTGTAAGGTAGGATGCACAACTTGGAAGTCTGGAAAGTATGTATGCACGCATCCACACACATGCAAAAGTTTCGGGCATTTATTACATTACAGATGGAATCCTGTATCAGTGCTATGGTATATTGAATGTATAGGTCAATCTATCTATATTTCTCCTTATGCTGTTGTTCTCTAGCTCGCTCCACTGTCACTGAGCTGAACTTCTGTTCATCTGTATATACTCAACTACATGTTCCTTCTCCACAGCCCCTGCTCATACAGTTTACATCCCCATTTGGTTTTCTCTAAGAAACTACTGTCAAATTGTAACTGTAATGATTTCAAAACAAAAAAACAAACACATGCACCATAAGCAGTGCAGTGTGATGACCTCAGTATCAAAGCACAAGTTAGAGTAGCAGAACAAACTTTTCGAATTTGAATGCCTGAAGTTACACAGTCAGATCCTTATTTACACATAGAAGGAAGCCTGGTTTTTATCAGGCATGCTCAGGCCTCCCAGTTACTAGGACTTTCTTCATAACTTGAAAAAGGTTTTTTATTTTAGGTATTTATCTATGGATTTCTTGCCTAATTTCAGACTATCAAGGTGTACGATTTTCACTTAGAAATGTTGGCACTTCAGCTGCTGTATCAATAAAAAGGAGTCTGTAACTTGCTGGATCTTGAATGGCCCTCAGCAAACATTTTGATTGTATTTTTCATCTATGAGCAGTCAGACACCTGTCTGAAACTAGTGGACAAAACAGTTACCTTCTACTGAAAATAGGGAAGACAACGCCAGACTTCAGCTCGTGCAAGCTCACATGCTTAAATCATTGTAATGTCTTCTGAAAGAAGCTACATATGAGCGTAAGATTAATTTCAATATTCCTTCACCACTGTTTTAGTCCATAAATAGCTCTTATTTAAGTAGTAAGTACTCTTCTAAGTAGTCTTTTATTAATTCTTTCTATTCATGAAGAAAAGTACTGACTGAGCTAGAAATCACTATTAAATTAAGATAATGATTATCATAAACAGGTGTTTTATTTGACAGTTTGAGGGAAATGAGTGTGCTGTGATTTAGTTCAGAGTCTTCAGTTCAATTGAAGACTCGGACTGTAAGATTAAATGAATTAAACAGCCTTACCCTCATCTCTAATTGTATAAATCATAAAATTGCCACTCTAAGAGTCAGTATTGGAGACCTTTGCAAGAAGACAAAATTTTGTTTTGTGTCATAGCTACAAACACACTGAATTTTCTCTACCTCCTCAGAACTGGTTTTAAGTATGCCACTGCAAGAAAAGTGTGTATTACAGCAAGATAACAAATGTGTCCTGCTTAACAAACAACAGTGTTATCTCCTTTGACCAGACACCAAGTAAATGGCACTATCTCTTAACCATATGCTGCAGACAAAGCCCCTGGCAGGTTGAAAGTCGAACACCTCTTACTATCATGTATCAACTTATAATACAACTAAACCCTGAAAAATAAGCATAGACACAACTAAGACATAAGTATGAAATGTATGGGGAAAAAAATTTCCACAAAAATGTAGTGTCAAGTTTGGAAATGCAGACTAGTCAGATACAAGGATGTAGAAGTTCTGTTTCTGCCATTTCTGTAAGCTGGTGGACATAAAGATTCTATGGTGATTGATTTGTAACAAACAGTAAGTTAGAAATTTGTATCAGAGATATAGAAAATATGACATAACAGCCTTCCAATATCTGATGGGGGCTTATAGGGATGCTGAGGAGGGACTCTTCATTAGGGACTGTGGTGACAGGACAAGGGGTAATGTGTTCAAACTTAAACAGGGGAAGTTTAGATTGGATATGAGGAAGAAATTCCTTATTGTAAGGGTGGTGAGGCACTGGAATGGGTTGCCCAGGGAAGTTGTGAATGCTCCATCGCTGGTGGTGTTCAAAGCTGGGTTGAACAGAACCTTGGGTGGCATGGTTTAGTGTGAGGTGTCCCTGCCCATGGCAGGAGGGTGGAACTGGATGGTCTTAAGGTCCTTTCCAACCCTAACTATTCTATGAATCTATGATTCTATTCTATGACTGTAATTTCTTAAAAATGCTGGAGAATATTTACGACAGGGAGCAAACTGTGTGTTCTTGCAAAACCACCCAATGCTCACTTCTACTGCACTTCTAAACTGGTGAGGGGGGATTCTAGCTGAGCATCTGAGCATAGTCCAGGATTTCCAAAGTGAGGATCAAGGCAGTGCTCACCTACTATCAGATGAGAATCTTCAAAAACGCTTTTCGAGATAAAAACCTGAAGAGAAGCAAAGATGAAAGCAATGGCATAATGCAAAAGCAAACTTACCACAAATTACATTTTTTCCTTTCCTCCCCCATTTATTTCTCTTAACATATTTGACCTTAAGGTACAAATCTGCAAAATGCGAAGACTAAAAAAAAACCAAAACCAAGCAAAATAAAAAGACCACATACCCAACAAAAACCATAACCCACAGAAGGGTTCTTTGGTTCTTCTAGAGGAAGTTGAGATATGCAAGGAATTAAGCCCTAGGTCTAGATGACAAGCATTTCCTTCAGACATGTTGCTGATTTATCCAAATCTAACCCCCAATAACACTTATATCACCCCAAAATCTACATGTTTGTTTCTAAGGTTCTCCTTCAGTCTGGTTAGTGTATCTTATGCAAGAAAACAACAAAATACCAAATCATTGCTTAATGAAGTACGGCATATTTTCCTTTACCAGAGAACGTGACTGGCACATGATTTGGAGAAATCCCTGTCTCACACAAAGTAAGCACCAAAAGCAACTGATGCGGAATTCCTGGTTTAGAGTTTTATGCAATTATTTTTAAATTTGGTAATGTACTTAGTAATTTTACCGTTTTTTTTTTTCCTTTTTAAATTATTTATTATATTTTATTATCCTTCCTGTAATTGTGAAATGTTATAGGTATAATCTGATTAATCTTGTTATACAATGCATGTGGTCTTACTTGTGGATAAGACTTGCTAACAAACTAACACACATCTGTTAATACAAAATCATTTTTGTTAGAAAAGCAGCAAAAAAGCCCTCCATAATGCTAGAAACAGAGAATTTAATATATTTTAACCAAACTAAAACCAGAAGGTAAGTACTAACTTTATGAAGCACAAACCAAGTCTTATTGACCAGTGAGGTAAACATTGACTGAAGAGAAGCAAATATTTACATGCTGATGTTAACGGGACAAATCCCATACAACACAACAAAAAAGGTTTTGCCTGCTCTATTTCTGTGTTTGTATTTATTCTGAAGGTTCTGAAAGGAAATATCTGGAAATCTCTCTACAGTGGTAATGCTTTTTAAATACGACTGGTTTTCCTTAGCACTTGAAATGGATATGCATTCAGAGTTCCAGAATATTTTGACCTTGTACAAGACAAAAGCTTAGCAAACTCTTTGCAGACAGAAAGTGTTAACTCACTCACTAAATTCTGACCAGATAACAACACCCAAGACCTCTGTTTAACTGATCTCTAAGAAGATAAACAGAAAGGTAGTCAACTTTCAGCCACTCAAATCAACATTATTCTTATATGGCAGGAACAAATAAGATTCTTTCTCTCACCATTTATTCAAGTTATAGGCAGTCAAATAAAACATTTTATGGCAGATAATCTTAATAATTACAAAGACAGACCTTTTTCTTCTGTGAGCTGAAGACTATTAAACACTATCCCAAATTAATAAACAAATGTACCTTTCAAACACTTCAATTTTATTAGTCATGATAGAACATTAATTTTGGTTTTGAACCTAAAATATATTACTATGTACCTTGGAAAATAAAGAATAATTAAGGATATAAACATAAACAGGTATTACAGATCAAATATAAATCAACAAACCCATCCATCCCTTCCCAGTCAATCCAGTTGGGCTAGGTTTTTATATACATGAGAAGTCATTATTCAGTAGAACGATTCACACAATTCACACATTGAGGTTAACATATTAGATTGGAAAAAAAAAAAAAAAAATGAAAAACTTCAAAGATTCTGTTAAAAACTCTGGCACCTTTAGGCACACCCACTAGAGAATACCAATGTCTTACACAGTGGATGATCATTACAGTACATCTCTGACCTAAATACCTTTGTAATGGTCTTCCAACAGCAATTAATGCACACCTAAAATTCTTTAACAGCTGAGTATTTTTTGAGTAATTGCATTTAACAGAGCCTTCAATGTCCCTACATGAATAGACCAGTTCAGAAAACAGCTTCTCCACTTCTTTCTAATGACCATGGGAATTGCTCTTCCTTGCCGATAAAGACAGAGGCTGAGCACCCTCCCGCGAAGCCAGCAGAAATTACAACTGCCTTTTGTGGCTTCACTATCTCATCTTCATTCAAGGCTCTATCTACACATAAACCCCAAGGACTCCAGGATCTAATTCATGGGTTTTAAAACAATTATATGATCCCATTTCAGTGGAAGGAACTACTCTCAGTTTAGAATGACTTAACAAAAATGAGCATACTGCTGTACACAGAGAGCAAGCAAGATTTCTGGAAACCTCAGGGAACAAGATGATGTCATTGCATTACAAAAATATCTGGTTCCAATTCTTTGCAAATCTGTCTGACACAGCTTACATGATCAGAGTTCAACAGTGGAATTCACGGTCCTCTGCCACGGCTCCAGTGATGGGTTTTAAAAACTGGTCTCTACTGTTCAGTGCCTTAAGTGTGGAAGAACAAGAGCTGTTCTCTTGTGCTCAGAATTCTAACTGAAGTAAAGGTGATATAATTGCAGGAGCTCATTTTAAAAGGATTGAGCATCCTAACTGAGCTCAGGAAGCATTCCAATTTCAAAGGTCATTTGAGCCTCTTGGCAAGACTTTAAAATCCTTCAATTTAAACTAAACCATCCTAATTTTGCAAAAGTCTTCCATACTTGAGTAACATGTTGTGCAGAATGAAGACAAACATTAAAGCCTTTGAATATTCAGGACATTCTGCTATTTTACAGGCTCTTGAAAGAAAACAAGGTTTTATCATATCATTACTTACAATTCCTTCCCATGTATCTGAGAGCAGTTCCTTTAAATTTCACCACAGATGTATACTGTGCATCTAATTTTAAAGGATTACTTCCCTCCACACCTGATGAAAAATAATAAAGTTTATTGGGAGGAACAAAAGATAAAGACTCTATCTATCTTTCTATAGGTACATATACACTTGAAAACAGGGTGGACATGGATTCAGCTCTTTATGAAATTTATGGGCATCCTTGGAAGAAACTCCAAAATACAAACTAGCAAATTTATTACTAGGTATTACATGACCTAATGTGCACAATACCCACAGGAAAAGATTTCCTATTTAATGTTATGCATCTATGAAATCTTTCTTTTGTCAGGAGCTGGTAAACCCAGAGGTCATTAATAGCATAATGAAAACATCACTGAGGAGTTACATACCTTCTAATGAACTGTGAATTGGAGATAAATCAGCAACTGACCTGCATGAGCAAACATGATTGATTAATAAGCTGCCATGAATTAATTTCATATTTGCAGTGCATGCAACAATGAGAAACAGCTTAAAACCAACTTTGATTTAAAACTACATTTGTACTTCAATGCATTTTATAATTACAAAAAAGAAACAGCTGAACAAAGGTTTTATATTTATACACATCCAAGTGATGTACAGAAGGCAAGCATAATTTCCAACCATAAAATTCTATTTAAAAATGAAAGATTTATCGTTGCTTTTCCAGATTTGAGAATCAAATTAAGATTTTTCACATTGTCCTTCATAATCCAAACACTACGCAAATGAGTAACTGTGCAAAAAGTAAAAGAATGAACAATATGTCATAGCATAAGTCAAATACAACAGTTTTGTGTTACCCTTGGAAGGACAGGGATTATGTGCAGGTAATTTTTAAGAGTGCTTCCAGCTGAGCATCTGAAATCTGCACTGGCGCTGCCACTGAGCAGTATTGCAACAACTGAGCAGAAGTACTACGCAAATTAGTTCAGAGACCCTACAGGAACAGGAAGCTTCTGGGTTTAACACTTAAGTGTGTCTGCAGTGACTAACCTAGGCTTCTTCCAGTACAACAGCCACAGCCCAAGTGAAACGCGGGGGTACGAGGCCTGAATTTCTGGTCAATAAATTCTGGACACATATTCTCAAAACATCATAAAAATAGACCAAATTGTTGCAGATGCTTCCTTAAAACCTACCTCTGACAAAACCAGAGACATGTGCAGCGTTTCCAGCTGCTTCCTCAAGTATAAAAGAGAAGGTTTAGTGTTAGATTGTATGAGTTACTCAATATCAGGCCACTTAGCTCTTCACCTCAGGAGCACTGGTGTTTACGTGCCCATCCTTTCCTTTTTACGGGGTTACCGACCCTACAGCATTTCTGTGTTTAAAATTCTGAATTAATACAGTATTGCTGGTTTAACTTGGAACAACCCAGGACTGATCTTCAGAACTGCTCAGATATTAGGCACCAGTCTCCACATGAGCTGCATACCTAAACACTTTTAGAACAGTATCTGAGCCAAGGAAAGCAGATGCCGTTTCTGGATGCAAACTAATTTATTCAAGAGCATATTTTGAAAGAAAAAAAAAACTGTATCTATTTAATTTCAAGCTTCTCCTAAAAGCTACAGCATCATTAACTAGGCTAGCATTTTCATCAGGTTTCCTTGGAGGCAGAGCCGATTTCCAGACAGCAGGACATCCCTGCAGTGAACACTAATAGCCGCCAAGAAGTAACGATAGTGCAGTACAAATACATATTTATATAATTTCTTAATTTTCTTAATTATTATTGCTTTCCCAGATTAATTTTAATTGAAGCTTTAAACCTCAATTAACCACTGCCCCCTACACGCCATTCGGCGGGCTCGGATCGCTGCCTGTCCGCTCCCCGAGGCGAGCTCCCACCACAGCCACCCGGGCCTCGCTCCCCGCCCCTCATGGGCAGAAGGCCTCGAGGAGCCGCGGCCGCTCGTTGCCGGAGCAACATCCAGCTCGAGTCCTTCCTCCTCCTCCTCCCCTCACGGCTCCTCCTCTTCCCGCCGCCGCTCCGTATCCCACCCACTCGGCCTCAGCAGCAGCGACGGAGGAGGCGGGCGGTCGCAGCCTAGGCAATGGTACCGGGCGGAAGGCGCCGGCCGCCTGATGAGGTACTGCTGGCGGGCCCATGCAGGGGAGGGCGGGAAGAGGGCTGCCTGTGGCCGGTCCCCCTCAGAACCTAGGACGGGGTGGAGAAGCCGGGGATGTGCCACCAGGGTCACTCCTTCCCTACGCCGGGGTTTCAGTGAGGGGCAGCGGCGACCCCCGGCGCTCCGTCAGCGGCACACACCCTCACGGGGGGGTGGCGACGGGATCCGGCGGCGGCGCGGCCCGGTGAGGGGAGCGGGCGAGGCCGCAGCGGCCCAGCGGCAGAGTCCGTCCTGGTGCGGTGGGAGACGGCGGCCCCGGAAGAAACGGGGAACGCTGGAAGAGCCTTCTTATGAAGGATTTAATTAATTAGGGGAGGGGGAGGAATGCTGGAAGCTGCATGCAGTTTTCTTTCGCTTTGAAATCCCTTTTATTAACTTAGCTATTTGAAAGTTTGTTAGGCAGGGTGCCAAGGGAAGCAGAGCAACTCGAACAATGGGATCGCTCACTTAACAGCGAACTGTCAAGCTTTTGCAGAAGCAGACCCTAAACCATGTAACTGAAGGCAGCTAATGAGACATGTAATTCCCTTCCTTTTAAAGAGCGCATTCGTGATCTGATCCTGCAGACAGTAATACTGCTCACACAAGTCAATACTGTCTCCAGCTTATTGGCTTTATTCATGTGCATAAAATGACAGAACATGAGTTTTGGCTGGACTTAAGTATGATGTAATCTTTGGCCAACAGAAATAAAGTAGCAGCAGCTGCACTTCTCAATGGTAGTAAAGTTTCCGTATTCTTATATTATTTAAATTAATGCGGTTTACTCTTCTAATAAAATCCCCCCTTTAAAGGCCTAAGAATTCCAGGTTTGTGCAAATGTATTAAGGACTTTTTGCAGCACAAAACCAATTTTGCTTTAACCTTTCTCTATCCCCAGTGGGAACTAGCTGTGTATGCACACTGAGCTTTGGAAAAAAGTAATTTCAGAGAGGAATCTGAAGGAGTTTGAATCACAGAAAAAGGATTTTGTAACTAAATTCCTAATGTTCCCCGGTAATATTATTCAGTAGTTACAAGTATTGTGCTAAATCCTGCTTCAAAGCATTCTGCAAAATCATTACTCTGATGTCAGACCAGTTCAGAGATGTAGATCTAACACTGTTTGACCAATGTTAAAACTGATACACAACTGAAAAGCTGCCCAGGAGGAGAGCGGAAAGATGCCAATGGAAAGATAAATAAGATCTCATTTGGGTGGTCTCGCTGTTAGCTTATGGCTTGTGGGCTGCAAGTCTTTTTACCTAGACCATATGGTCCAGGCTTTTTAAAATGCTTAATTTTGTAACATACAGAATGGACTAACCTGGTTCTGCTCACTTACACAGACAGGATAATCTCATTAATCTCATAATGGCCCTCAATTTTGAGCATGCACTGGCTTTTGACTAGACTTGTCTGAACAAATGCTTACTATTTTATGGGCACATGTAAATGTACTCTTTGCTTCCTTCCCATCATTGTTTGCTCCTTCTCTGGCCTATTACTGTTACTATTTTTGTGAAATTAGGCAGCACTTCTGTGATCTCTTTTGTACAAGCTAGTGCTGGTCTCCTGTTCAGCAGCTTTTGCTCTTCTGATTTGCATTGAAGCAACTTTAAATTCTACTAAGGCAGCCAGGCTAGAAAATCTGCACATGAGAAAAAGGAAATAGTTTTATATGGTGGACAGAATGTTGCCCCATGCAGACAGGGTGCAAACCCAGCACACGAGCTTTCAGGACAAATACTTCATGCAGACAGTCACTATTGTATTTGTGTTGGTGTTTCTGTTTTGTTGGGGTGGTTTTTGCGTTGTTGGTTTTTCTTCCCCGAATTAGTTCTCTTTCTTCAGCTATGACTTTTAATATCCCACTTTAGGAGGCAAAATAGCAAGAATCTATACCAGAAAAAAAATCCCACCATGCAGCCAAACTGCAGTCATCTCCACAAGATCCAAGGGAGCAGCGATGACTCTTCATCTCCTCAGAGCACCCACGCAGTGAGGTTGTCAGGAGAGAGCTCGTGCCATCATAGCGGGGACATTCGCATACAGCTGAACTCTGCTGTGGGAGAAGCCAGAGAAAATGAGAATTCTCAGCATTCAAGGCCAGGTTCCCATAGTCGCTCCCATAGACATGCCCATGGCGAAGCGGGGGGACTCGATGATTCTACTCCAGACTCGGAAGAACACAGCAGCAGCTCCCTCTCAGAGCTCAGATACCTGCTCCAGTGGCTGCACAAAAGTCTGCCGTATATCTTGATTCTGTGTGTCAGATTGGTCATGCAGCATATAATTGGTAGAGTATAACAAAATAAGGTCTGAGGGAACAGACCCTCCCCCCAAGAGATATACTAATAACCATGCCTGAAATGTAATTAAATTTATTTTTAGCTTTATTTTTATTTGCTTTATCAGAGAGATTTACTAACTACATTTCAGTGGCTTCTGTTTCCTTTGCTGGCATATGTACAATATGGATAATTATACTGGCTTGACAGTCTGAGCTATTGTAATTACAAAGATGTGTTAGAAGTGGCTGGTTTTATAACCCAGTTCTGTATTTTTCTTTTTTTTTTTTTTTTTTTGTGTATAACTGACCCTTTTTTCCTAATAGGCATTTCTCTTGGAATTGGGCTGCTAACAACTTATGTGTATGCAAACAAAAGCATAGTAAATCAGGTTTTTCTAAGAGTAAGTATCACCCTATATAACAAGATTCTGTAAGCTAACCAAGACCTTTATCCATCAATTTTTGAAAGGAATGTGAGTGGAGTTACTGGTTCTTTTACATAAGAACATTCGGTGTCAAGATTTCAAGATGTAAGTTAAGTCTCAATGCTTCTGTACACTGTAGAGCTGCTCAGATAAGTAAGGCTTGCAAAATTCAAAATGAGGGTTTTTTCCCTCCTCTGACTTTTATCAGTTGCAGTGATTTCAATACTCAAAGTTTTTTGGAATTCATGGAAGAACTTCTAAAATATATTTGTGGAATTGAACAGCAGTTGAAAAGTAAAGCTTTCAGCTGTCTCTGTTCACTCCCGAAGAAAATCTGTTGTTTGTTTAGATTGGGGTGGGTTTTGGTTGTGTTTTTAGAAAAAAACTTGATACATATAAAAAACATTACATTGAAAACTGAAATAACTGCTTTACCTTTCCACTGAGTTGTTTTATTTGGCCTAAACCCACTAGAGAGAAAATCCTCTAATAGTAACCATTCAGGTACAACAGACAGTGCTTTGGAGATACATTTAAGACACTGATACTGAGATAAGGACTGTAATATGTCTTTACAATTACCTTACAGGAACGGTGCTCCAAGTTGCAATGTGCTTGGTTACTAGTATACTTAACTGGATCATCCTTCCTGTTGTATTACACATTTCATTCTCAGTCACTGTATTACAGGTAAGTAAAGGAAAGTCTCACATCATAAATTACTCAAAATTAAATATTAACTGGCAACATTTTATTTGCGCCACTGCTGTCCTTTTTTAAAAAGAAGGAGAAACCAATGCCACAATTAATCTCCATTCCTCCTCTTCTGTCAAGCTGAACAGGCGCTGTCCTTAAAACCAGTATGCTGGAATTTGCTAGACCCCATAAGCAACTTAATGGCACAGCTATACCATGAGGAATGTACCTGGGTTTATTCCCAGCTTTGACCCTGTGAGCTTGCCTTTGCAATATTGAATATGGCATTCTAGGGCTCTGTGGAGCTTATGCCTCCAATTTATTCTTTTCCTCTTACTATTCTGTAACTACAGTCTTGGCTGTAAATCAGCCAGAGGCTGTATTGCTATAGTGGGAAAGCAAGTCTGTCTCTATAGAGTATGGGGTTAGTGATGAAGGTGCAGGAAAGAAGATTCAAAAATTGAAAAGTTGTCAGATACCATGAATGATTATTTACAATAAAGAGTTAATTTTGTTAGCAAGTATTTTTCCTATGTGTAAACCAGGCTTTCTTTTATAACTGAACCTGCTGGGATAATCTCTGGTTTTGCTTTCCTCTAAATAGGGTGTTCCAGTAACTTCTAATACTTTCCTTGTAGCTTAATCTTCTTAAACCCTACTGTGGATTTTATGAACTTCTGGGAGGTACTCTGGATTGTGGGAGTCACAGACTTTATTCTGAAATTCCTCTTCATGGGCTTCAAGTGCATTATTCTCTTGGTACCTTCTTTTATGATGTCCTTTAAATCTAAGGTAAAGAAACAAGCTGAATTTTTGCTTCTTTGTGAAGGTTCTTTTAAGGTAAAATTAGGTAATTATTAAAAGCTACCCAGATAAAAAAAGTCTTTTTAATTAAAGGTCTGTATATAATCCACCACTACATTGTGGGCAAGAAAACCGTGTGGATTTCAGGTTCTTCCCTGTCTTGGTGCTAAGGAAGGTTTACAGTCTGATCTGAAACAACTGCTTGCATTATGTCATCAGATAAATGGGTTTATTTCTGTCTCTTAAGTGGGGAGCAATGTGGAAACCTTTTCTTTGGTGCAGTGTAAGAGTGCACGGAGAGGCAGTTGCAGCAGCTGAAGCACAGTAAATTTTTTGTGTTTGACAGTAACTGATGTGAGAAGACATTAAGATCTGTTCATGAAAACAGCTGGTTTTCTGTCTTTTCAAAAATAATGCTGAATTTTCTTCTTGTTAATAAATGAAGCAATAGTTGTGTCAGATCAGTTAATTTGATTCATAGCTTAATTCCTCAAGCTAGTAAAGTTCAGTCATTTTCACAGAAGCCTACACTCATTGGTGGGGTATTTATTTTTATCTGTTTTCTGAGAAAGGCAAAAGCAATTAAATTTTATGTCAAAATATCAAATGCTAATACTGGTTAAAAAAAATGAAAATAGACTAACAAGCACAGTTCCTATGTGGTAGCATTTGAACAGGATGCTTTGGTGGGTTTTTCTCTCACAAAACGTACCAGAACAAGTTTTTCCTCATGTACAACTGCTTTCTCTAAATACTGACTTATAATCAACAAATCTAGGGGGTTTTCCTACAGCTACTGATATCACATCTAAAAAGTAGTTATTGAAAATTCCATTACACCAACTGTGACCTAAACTGTCATTGTCTAGATTAAAGAAGGAATCTGATCAATACTGTCAAATTGTGGCATTATCCACTGTACATTGTGGAAAGAGCACTTCTTGCCTGTTATAAATACAGTTTAAAAAAAAACATGTAGGAAATAAGTCAAGAGCTAAGCTAAATACTTGTGATTTACATGCACACACACACCCCCCTATGCGGGACACCTGTGCTTTGGAGTTGTTATTCAGTAATTTTTAGGCCGCCACTGAACTGTTTACCTGTTCCATCCCGTTAACCCTGTGCTTCATTTCTGGACCCCCAATTTTCTTATCATCCCATCCCATAGGAGTTAATCATCTCAAAATAAGGCTTCTTACAGAGGCAAGGACTAATATTTACAGGAAAACAGTTTGTAGATTATATTTGCTAATAAAAGAATGGGCCTTACTCTTTTGTTTTAATCCTGAGTGCAGGACATGGCTGCTAAAGAAAAGCAGGTCTACAGGACTGAATTTGTCTTACTTTCCTTTTTCATGTAACTTTTATTTATTTTTTTTAATGCTTATGTAATTAAGTTTGATACTATTGCAAAGTAGGAAGGCGTCTGACAAGCCATTCTATTCTGGCCTATTAATTTGATTTTCTGCAGTACAACAGTCATGTTACTGTATTTGTACAATTGTGGTGAGACTTACCATCTGATCTTTTTGTTTCAAGATAGTACAACAGGAAGTTACTTCAAAGTATAACAATACATCTCTATTTCAAAAATCCTTTGTGTTTTAAATCTTAAATGATTCCTTTGCGTGTCTTGCTTAGGGCTACTGGTACATGCTGTTAGAAGAACTCTGCCAGTATTACCGTATGTTTGTCCCCATACCAGTTTGGTTCCGTTATCTTATTGGCTATGGGGAGCTGGATGGTGTACTAGGATGGACTCTTGGGATATTGCTGGGACTTCTCTACCTCATCCTTAAAGTACGTAAGCTTTATATTCCTCAAAGTGTTCTGCAGTAACTATCATAGAGGGTTAGAGATGCATGAAGTACCACATCTCTAGAAGTTCCCTTGTGTTTGAACTGATTTGCAAGTTGACACTTCAGTTTAAGTGATCCAGCCTTTGAAAACCAATAGGAAAACTGGCCCAGGAGACCAAATCATCTTTTTCCTGAACCTGTTCTGAGAATGGATTTGGGTTGCATAGCAAAGAACACTGTTACTGTAGGTCCCCTCACATGAGACACTGTTACCAGATATTAAGGAAAAGAGCCTGCAAAAATAAAGGGACAATTCATGGCTAAAAGAATCAACATTTTCCAGGAAACTAGATTTTTCTCTCTCTGCTGGACAGACCTGTTGTGATGCTAAAGAAGTTAAACACAAATGTTCATACTGGCTGTCTATTTCACTAGAAAGCTGATCAGCCTCAAGTGTAACCAGTCTTGGCACAAGTTTAGCTTTGAACATGAAAAATGCTTCATAATGCTAAGGTATATTAATATTAATATTAATATACACAATTAATATTAATATACACAAGTCTGAAGACTATTGTGTATATAACAATAATGCTGATACATTTGCACATGCGTGCTTCCGTTTAGAGCATCAACACAATTTTTCTTTTGAAGAACAGATGCCCACTGAGATAAAAACCTGCAGGGTGAATTCTTAGTTTGGTTACATATTAAGCAATTAAATAAGGTCAGTCTGAACTATAGCTTTGCTTATGATCCTGCCAGCATCAAACTAGCAGCAAGACTTCTAACGTTAGAATATGCAGAAAAGCTTCAAAGCATTTTAGTTCACAGAGAAAAATACTACATGTAACTCAAGTTTTCTTTCTCATTTCAGCTTTTGAGCTTTTTTGGACAATTGAGAAACTTCAGGCAGGTCTTATGGATATTTTTCACAAGACCAGTGAGTACTGAATTCTCTTATGACAAAACAATAAACCTAATGAATAACCTCATTCCCATATTACTGTCTATTGCTCTAGCAATAGACAACTACATTTTAAAAGTAAACCCACCCTGCGTCCTCATTCTCCCATTTTGCAGACTGAATTCCTTGACTGCATGATTATGTTGTCATTTGAACAACACCCCCTATTCCCCATATCTATTCTGCATGTCTTCAGATAAATGTATGTGAAATACCATACCCTTTTTGTCTCGCTTCCTGCTTTTTAACTGAAATAAACTTTGGTTGGATGCAGACAGCTTTATGCTGAAATACAGTGATAACTGACGCTTGCCAAAAAAATAACTTGTTGGAATTCTAAGTCTCCAGATAATTTTCCTCTGTAGTAGATATACTGTTTAGAGCCTGCTGCATGTAGTAAAATGCAAAGAAGGTTTTGGAGCACAGTTAATTCAACTACAAGAACAATAAAACACTCCTCATTTTCTGAGTGCTATTTTGATCAAATTGGAACTTACCACAGCATTTTGCTTAGAGAAAACTGTTAAAATAAATCTGCTGTTTATCCAGTAACTATGATCAGGGGAAGATACTAACTAGACAGCATGGTATATAGGAGCAGATAAGCTTTAGGCCCCAAGACACCTACTAAAAACTACAGCAACGTCTCATTGGGTAAGGATTAAATAGTTTTCCTGACACAGCAGCCCTTATTCCCAACTCCTTTCTGTCCTGATATTTCTGTGTTTTGCTTTGGCTTTTTTCTCTCCCTAGAAACTAAAATCCCTTGTTTTACAGCACTATGGGGTGACAGCTAGCAAGAGACAGTGTTCTGAATCGGATGACATTTGTTCAATCTGCCAAGCTGAATTTCAGAAGCCTATTCTGCTTATCTGCCAGGTAATACACACTATGAGAATTACTTGTTGCAAACTTAAAAATACTTTAAGCAACTGGTAAACCCACCAACGTGAAGTTAGATTAGTGAGTATGTGTGTTCTGATTATTTTTAGAAATCAGGCTATGCAAATAATATACCGTCTTACAAATGAAGAGCTTAGAAGCTCTAAGGTCTCATTCTTTTCATTACAGCACACATTTTGTGAAGAATGCATCTCTTTATGGTTTAATAGAGAAAAAACGTGTCCACTCTGCAGAACTGTTATTGCAGACCATGTTAACAAGTGGAAGGATGGCGCTACATCTATGCATCTACAGATTTTCTAAAGCATGTTGAAACAACTTGGTTTACTGTTTGTTCAAGCCAAGGTTTTTCAGTTTACTGCAGATAAATTGTAGGTGGCAGAAAGAATGAGTTCCCAAATTCTAGATAACATGCTTCTATGAGATGTTCTGGTACTTAAAACCACACAGAAAATGTTAACTTGACCTTAAGCATAAGAAAAGTAAGTTTACAGAATGGATGCAGAGAAGTCAGCATCACTTCTCTTATGATGCTTGTAGGAAACAAGTCCTTGAAAAAATGCTGCATTATTGTAGCAGCTTCTTAATGCAACATTTAAAAGTTTTCAGTAGAGTTCCAGACTGTACTGAATTGTATTTCTTTCTAACATGACTCAAATCGAAAGGCTGACCTACTGATTTTATTAAGCTAATGAGCAAATTTTGTACTTTGGACTACAGTGAGAATTAGAGCTACTTGTCACTTTTTGCATTAAAGATCCTTTAATGCTTGCCCAGCAGATGAAAGAAAAGAGTTTCTTATTCATGCACCTGAACAGCAACTATTTCTCACTGTACCTGGAGGTAAGCCATAAGACTCTTTCCCCTTTAGGTTCTTGTAGGCTTCTAATGGATCTTTGGCTCAATAGAGAAACCAACAACTAATGGTAGTTTTTTACTTAACATTTTACAAAGTTGCTATTTTAAAATCTTTAATACTATATTTTTGTCATAACAGGAACCAGATTTTCTTACAGGGGAGAATCTATTTTATACTATATTTGCAATTTGTAGTTTGCATAAAAATCAGAGAGAATAAATGCATTTAAATCTATTCGTTTGGTGCATGTTGAATAAAGAAGATTCATTACTGTTTTAAGTATGACTCTACACCTAAGCACAGAACAGCTCACAGCTAGCTATACTTTTCCTGTTAAACTAATGTTTCAGAAAAACAAAAACCATCCAAATGCTACAACTTATTCATGACTAGCCTTTATGCTAATTGTAGAGCTAACTTAGATATAATCTTCCTTTTATTTTTTTTCCTGCTTATAATTTTTCAACTTGCTATTCAGATAAAACTGAAAAAAGTCGAATTATTGTTACAGCAAAGTTAAACTGAGTTGCCATTTATTTGAGCACGTCTTAATAGTTTTAGGGAACTTGTAAATTTGGGAAAAAAAAAACCCAAAACCCTAAAATTAAAAAGTTAGATACTGACTTGATGGATGATGTAGCAACTCAACCAGCCAGGCAGAGTATCCGAGTACTATGAAGTTGCAGCTGACTCAGCCAGATTTATAGGGCTGTCAGGACGTGATGCACCCTTACAGGTACAGCTAAACCAGTAGAATTTAGTATAAATTAGAATTTAGATGGAAGATTCAACCTAAGAGGTATCATTTTATGTTCAACCTGGGTTTTGCTATAGCGTTCTGTGTATTTTCTAATTGTGTATTTGTTTGAAGTTTACTGCAGTTCAGTGTAAATATGCCCTATAATTGCTTCACCATGGTACTGGAGTGACTGGGCAAAAAGAGTCCAGCTTAAAGAAAACAGGCAAAAGCTTCTAAATCTGTAACTGGAAACGTATGGGAGTAAAAGAGACTGGTTCTTATGGAAGGTACATAACTGGAGAATGTGCAGCTGAATGGCATCAGAGCAATCCTGAGGGTGGCAGGGAAGCATCAGAGCTTGGTCACAGCCATAGCTGTGCTGTAAGGGGCTTGTGCCTTATCTCCAGTTCTCTCAGAACAAACTGCTCTTTGTTTCCTCAGAGAGATCTAGCTATGCCTTAACTTGCATTTGAAGTTCATACAAGATCAGAACTGTTTGTTGTTTAAATTTCACTGGTGCTTATACTCGGACTGCTGCTGCTGCAGAGCTTCCCTTGAAAGATGGACAAGAACTGAATCAGTCAAAGAACAAAACTCAGTAGGGAGGACTTAAGGTTGGATTTGGAATCTCTGGTGGGCCCACAAAGACACTGGCAGCTGACATGGTTACACAACCACATTTAGGCTTGCCCAAACTTAATCATGAGCACATGGTTGAGCTTCTTTAGCATTTTAAGGTTTTTCTCTTCATACTGGCATTGTGTGGGTACTGTGTAAACACAATGAGTGCTCTACTTAATTTAGTCAACAAGTAACACCTTTAAAAAAAGCTTTGCTTGTGTGAGTAAAATGCCTGACTAAGCCCAACACAGCTTAGAAGGGCAGATGTAATAACCAACCCTACCTAAAATACTGGGCAAACCAAGAATTGCAATTTACAGTGGATTGGCTTTTCCTGAAATGCCAATAGCAACAGCTTAATAACTTTTTAATTAAAAGATCCTCTCAGAGAAAACATAACCAAAGTTCATCAGACTTAGACATGATGTTAGAACAAGGAAATGGACTTCCTGATTCTAGGAAGTTTATTGATTATTGATTAGATTCTTGATTAAATTAACCACCTACCTGGAATGGGCAGCCATTCATCAGAATTGCAGTAGTCTGGGACAGCTTTTCAAAAATCTTTTTAGAACAACAGTTCTAAATCACCATGTGCATTTCTGGAATTGTAACTGGGAAGGTACAGATGCCTCCTACAGGGCAATTCGAAACAATTTTCTTTTCCTATAGAATGGAACTATATAAACTACTTACCTCAATAGGTAGTTCAGTATCTGAACCAGATACTATACTCTAAGGAATTAATACCTCAAGTAGGACCAGAATTATTGCTAAAAAATATGAAACTAATTTAGAAATACTACACTTATGGTTAAGGGGAAAAAAAAAAAACACCTCAGCACAGGAACTTGCCAGTGTCACCAAAGACTATTTAATGGAGCACAACAAAACATGGCATCAGTGCTTAAAGTCAGCTCTGGGTTGTTGCTGAGCCTTTGGTCTTTGTCTATCACAGAGTAGCAACAACACCTTCTAAGTCAGCGTGGATATTGGGCAGATAGGAGTAGGGAATAATTTGTCTTTTATTCTCTCATCTGATGATACTTTTGCCCTTCAGGATATAGTGAAAGTTATCCAAACCCAGTAATGTTATCAAACACATTTTATTAAAAACCAAAGGACTAAAGAGAGATTTTGATCAACCAGTTAGAATTTACACTTCATAAATGAAACAAGCCATTCTCATCTTAGTTACAGAGAGGGAAAAAAGCAAGTAACTTACATCCATGAATGACATCCTCTCTGATCCATTTGTCAGCATCATGCTGTTAAGATTCAACTCTTCCTTATTAAGCTTGTTCAGGCCAGGGTAGCTGCCCTGCTTTCCACACACACAGACACCCCGCACACATCTGACTGCAGGAGACAGAACAGGAAAGAGGATGACAAGTAACAATCCACAGACACTCAATTTAAGAGCCTAAGAACCTTGGTGAAGATGCCAGCCCTTGGTACATCTGATCAGAACTAGCATCTGTCAGGTCCTTTAAGTTCTCAGTGGAATTCCTCTTTACTCCCTTTCCCTTCAAAGCTGTCATGACAGACAATGATTTAGATCCACAGTTAAGACCAATCTAATTCCTAAAAATAAAGTAAAAAAAAAAAAAAAAGTCACTTCGATTAGCATATGTTTAGTTGCTATTCACATCCACCTTACTCAGCAGTTGAGTATATTTAGTTCCCTTAAACTGTGAAAGATAAAAAACAGAATAGGGATTACCTTTATTTCTACTAATGCAGCTCAGGTCTGTTTCTTGAAGAAGCTACAAAGCCAAGTTAATCTAGAAAGTTCATGTATAGGAACTGTGAACAGTATATCATCAAGGATCTGCAGGAAGACTATGTAAGTAATTTGCCTTGTTCTTAATCACTTCTCCTCCTTTAGCCCTCAGGTTAAAGGATTTCCCTCCAAACTGGGAAGCTAAAACTGACTATCCTGCTGCAGAGACAGGATTTTAAAAAAGCCAACCAAGACCCTGAAACCCCAGTAGATACCCTAAAAACAACAGCAGTCTCCCTCAATGTTTGATGCACTTCCTGAGTAATAGTAAGAGAATGGAAGTTTGTATTAAAGAGACCAGACCCAGAGTAAACATCAACTATGTACTTAGAGTGGTCTTAAAAATTAAATGCCCTCCAGCAGTTCAGCTTTTAGACAGCAAGACACCCCCCCCCCAAAAAAAAAAAAGATATTCAAAAGAACAATTGACTCATTTATTTTCACCTTTTATTATGAGCTAATACCAGGATGACATTCAAATGTCAGATGGCACAATTAAGACAGTCTTGGTAGGAATTATTCCAGCATTCCCAAAATCACAATTTAGTACACGAATGGCATCAAATTGTATGCATCACTCCCACAGAGAATTATGAAATTCTGAGTATCTTATACCAGAACAGGTTCTGCATCAAATGGGAAATGAAAACTGCTGGTAACCCAGCCGACCTATGAACTTTTTGTGATAATGACCTGCAGAACAAAACAGTCCCCTACTTAACATCTAGTAAAAAAAAATATGACTTTTGTTCAAGTTTAATACTTTTATATGGTTAGCCACAACAGGTATTAACCTCAGTTTTACTATATTTTTGTAATGCTACAAAAATCCTATAAAATCAAATTATAGTGAATTTTTCAGTGATTATAATTAAAAAAGCGCAGCTTGTACAAAATAAAAAAAATAAGATTCTATACTCTAATGAAAAATTTAAGACATTTTTAAATGAACAAAAGAAAGCACTTGTTAAGCTCTCCAATATTCAATGCATTCTGCACTTATCTGAAATAGCCAGACAGGAGCTAGAACTCCACTCCCCTTAGGTCACAACTAGTAATTTTGACACTATTATATATATATATAGAGGATCTATGTCTGATATTTTTACAAATAAATACAGGATAAACCATATTGCATAGTGTGTGCTTGCTGTCTGAGTCACACTCCAAAAGTTTCACAGTTATGGTAGGGAATTAAATTTATCTATGGGATGAAACCTTGTCAATACATGAAATTTAAAACTGATGAACTGTAGTTGTAATTAATCAGTGAACTCAGACAAACAACTCTTGCCATTCTTGCCAGCCATATTAAACCAATTCTACTGCACAATTAACATCCAACCAACCAAAAAGCAACTGTTAGCTGTAACTAGGACCAAGAGAGACCTGCATCAAAAAACATGTATTGTTTCTAAAGTTCCTTCATCCTCAGTAAACATGTTGGGAAACTGATGTCAATTAACTGGCACAGAGAGGCACAGCTTCAAGTGTTGCATATTTGCAGATACAAACACGTATCAGCACTTGGATTTCAGTTTCACAACATGTCACCAGCGGCCCTATTACCAAATGAAAAATGGTAACTTGCCAAGACAGTTTATGTCACTATAAAGTAACTTGAACAAAAGGCTTCTCAGGAAGAAGAAGAAAAAAAATTACTTCTTTTTGCGCACTCATAACCATCTTTTGTTGGTTCTTTGTTGGTATATCGATCAGTCCCTCTGACTTGCACATTTGAGAAAACAGCACTCTGATTGGATTCAACATGATAGAGAGTTTTATGGCTTGGATCCTATGGCTCAAAAAGATTCAGTATACACAGAGTAAGCAGAATCTATTAAAAAATCCCTACTGTTGTGAAACACTAGAATTAGAATTTGCACAGTTTGACTAAAGATTATGCAACGTGTGGCAGGCAAAAAGTGACAGGACTTGTACGCAGTTGCATGATCATACACACACACGCACACACCATACACGCGCTAACTAGTGTAAAGCTCTGCAGATATTAACCCTTTCACCAGCTATGTTCATGGAAATGCTTTCTTTAAGGCAGGAAGTATTTAAGTAAGATAAAGTTACCTTTATTTTATTCTTTGTACCTGTAAGTCATTTGTACAGATTGTGACAATTTCAAAAACATAAATAGTGTCCTTAGAACATGTTTCCTAAATTAAGTTGCTAAAGTTCTGACCCACTGTGGAAGACATTCACTGAAAGGCCATTGAACACTTTTCTCATACAATCAGCAAATTTATTGCCCCAGCATGGAAAAAAACTTGACAAATTTAGAAATGTATCATGGCAGGGAAATCCCATCAGCAAAATCTGATTAAAAAAAAGAAATCCTCAAATTCTTACCCACTGGTTAGAAAAAGGTTTATTTTCTTACAGCATGTAGAACCTGTCTTTCCTGTGGTCCTTCCTGTGCGTTTCTACTGACCTTGTATTCCAATGCGCTTTTTCTTGATCTTTTATATGGGTAAGAATCTGAACACACTCAGCTGTCTCCGTGTAAGGATTAGCGTATACAAAAGTGATGTTTCCCAGTGAAATGTCTGCTGAGGACAAGGATGAAATAAGCAGGACACATGTGTGAGCCCACGGCTTCCAGTTAAGCCTAGAACGTAGCAGCACTGCCATTTGATTAGATCCATTTCTTTTTGCAGGAACAGGTATTTCAGCTGGGTAAGCAAGTGAAACAGTTTTCTCCCACTCCACATTGCCAAGTTGGTAATCTAGTGATCTGCTTATTGATTTGTTGTTTCATAAGGAGAAGAATTAGAACTAGAGCTTTTTTCACAGCAACCAATTATTTTGTATTTTAATTTTGGGATACTTTCCATAATGAGCTGAATCAAAAAATCTATTTGAAAAATATATATATTTTTATATATAAAAAAACCTCATTATGTTTTGACTGTGAACTACCAATTAGTTTTATCTTTCATCTTTGATTCCACCCCATTGCAGGAAACAGCTTAACCAAGCTTGCATGCTAATTATTCCTCAGATGCAAGCATGTAGGCATTTCATATTTTGCCTAGTGAAAGGACTAACCCTCCTTGACACATTCATGACTAGACCAGTGATTCTGAAGCAACATCCTGACCCTTAATACTGTCAGTTTCAAGCTATCAAGCTGAAAAATCCTTGATAAGGTGAGAAGATGTCACTGCAAATCAGTTAGATGATGTGCCTAGAGTTCTGCAATACCATTTTCTAGAGTTTTTTTATGCACCATTGACTGACAGAAAAAAAAAAATCCGTTTTGCTTTGCTTTCCAAGTCGCTCTGTGCAATGACTGACTCTTTGATACTGTCACTTTTTAAAAGTAAACCATACCAGCCCTTGTCTTCCAACATCAAGGGGGCTTGTGTCCGTTCCTTGTTTTCCACCTTCAAAGGCTTAAAAAAATGGTGTTGTCATAGATTCATGCGCAAGTGCTCTGGTCGTTTGGAAATCATGGGAAAAGCTTGTTTTTTGTATGGCCCAGAGTTTGGTTGCCGGATTGGAAGTGGTGCCGAGGCCTCTCCACAGACTGTCACATCCATCTGTTCTATTCCACTTGTCTCCATTGGATATTCCACAGGTGTCTGAGTATTTGATGCGCTGGCAGAAGCACCTCTTCCCCAGAATTCCCCAGGGGAAAACTTTACAGGGCTTTAAAACAAGAAATATAAAAATCAGAGATGAAGATGTGCACAGCACCAAGGTACGTCCTTTACACTGCAGGAAGCTGAACGCGAATGACTATTGAGAAGCATTTCTAATTCTTCCTTCCAGTCCCGAAAGTTTAAGAAAGTTTCCATGTCTCGTTTCTGAACCACAATCTCTGCTGGAGTAAAACTTCCTCATTGGAGTAGTGAGGATGTATTTCTAGATGACTGCAGAAGGGATTTTTTTGTACTAACAGGATTTTTTAGTGACATCTTTAGGATGTTGCAAAATAGTTCTAGAAGGCTGGTGTACCAAAGTCACCAGACTATGAGGCTCCATCAGTGCTGAACAGCAAGCAAATTAATACTTGTGCACCAAACACCATGGATTTGCCTCTAATAATGTTTATAGAACAGGATCAATGCTGCACTTCTGATGGAAGTGATGAGCTTACTGAGAACTAAGATATAGTACAGATCTGTTTCAGGTACTTGCTGAAATGGATATTACAAAAAAGAGAGGGTAAAAAGAAAAAGCAAAGAGATACCTGACTGGTGTCCTGGGGCTACCTATGAATCTGCGAGGTGATCGGATTTTTGGTTCAAAGGAAAATTTCTCTTTCACGCTTTCAAGTACAGATGGAGCCACGTATGTAAAACCCTGCAAAACAGGAAGGAAGGCACTCTCACTTCCAGACAAGATTCACCTTTATAGTCACTTATGCAGTTTTGACTGGCATGAAATAGTGAATGAAAATTATAAAAAAGGAAGAGTAAATAGAGACACAAGAATTTCTACTCACTTCCTGAAGCAGACAACAGGACTTTAGGAAGTTCCTCATCCGGGTGCCTGCACACCCCAGCTATTTCTACTCAGATCACAGATTCCCAGAGGCATACTCAATTCAATTAGTTCTGTTCTACAGAATAGACACTGTTCTTGATGCCTGACTATGAAAGCAATGACGTGTCCTGGGTTCATAACACAACTATGAATTAGAATGCTGACATTTCAAAATGCAAGCAACATTTGTTGGCTGTTTTATCTGTATAAAGGAAGCGTCAGCAATAACCAAAGTATCTTCAAAGCCCATAGAACATTTCAAACCTATTGCAGAACAGGTGTTTAAAATTATCACAGTTTGCTTCAAATATCAGGTGTTAAGATTCAGTAGAACTAAATTTAGGTGAAATGCCCTACTGTTCCCAAATAACTTGACATACCTCCCCACAGTCCTTATGCACTTGGCCTTGGCTCACTTACCAGAAAGACCTGGTTGGCACTTTCACTGAGAGTAGAGTCATCTGGGCTATCAACAGGTGTCTGTCGTGTAAACTTTGAATCAAACTGGCTCACATCCTCTTCAGATTGCTTTGCAAAAACAAAATGATTAAGGGTTTATATTACAGATATCAACCAAATGGCTTAGCGGTGATCAGTGTAGCCTCTGGATGGAGTTCATTCCATAGTTTTTTGGCAGAGTTCTGCTGTAGTAAAACCCTGGAGTGGTGTCGGAATCCTGTCGCTGCCAGTGGGAGGTCACTATGGGCACTGAGACTGAGAAATAAAGGCAAGGGGGAGGGGCAAAAAATTATGGATCAAAAAGGAACACAAATTAAAAAGATGCCTTTTTAAAAAAAAAAAATCTCAAATTACAGACAAAACTTTTAGAAATGCAATGCCAGTTTCTTGCAAGTTCATCCCTTGTCACAACTAGTGTAGATCAGTTGCAACTAGTAGTTTTCGGATGCCTCTCCAGATAATTCCATCCCATTTTTGCAGATACAGAGGTGTTTATACTGTGAGGGACAGATGACAACTCTGGAATAAGTGACTATGAAGAATACGGTTTAATTTAAAGAATAACTGATATAATTCTAAGATCCTTCCCAAGTGTAACTGAAAAGGCAATATGTATTCATTTATGCAGGCCTGCACCCTACCATGAAAGCACATTTTCAAAAGCCATCTGGTTTGTACAAGTAATTTTCATAAAATTTGCTAATAACAGGAAAACCCCAAACTATGTTCAGATTAATACACCTGGAAATACCAGTCTTGGATCATTCTGAATTTCATTCAAGATGATAGGAATAAAAGGTCTGGAGTTCCCATGCTGCAGTACGCTCAACATCAGTGATGACTATGTCAGTTTAAGGCGAGATTTTCTGAGTAATCAGGAACTACCAGGGTAGCAATACCCATGGCTGCACTAGTTAACTGTACTTAGAGGGGGAATAAAGGACACCTCACACCGTGAAAATACAAGATAGGATAATAGAGGCTTATTCATCACATCACTGGTTTGAGGGAAACTTTAATTACTTGCCTATAGCACACAAAAGATGCACTGTAAACGTTAATAAGCAAACAGGCAATATGCTTCATTAGGGGATTTCGTTTAGCAACCATTTATCATCTTTGTTTCAGATGAGTACTGACTTACTGTATAAGGTTTAGAAGCAGAAATTCAGAGATAACTGCACTCACAAGTCTGTTTAACCCATAGTTTAGAGGTAGGAGGAATTAAAACTAAAGCAGGACCTTCTTCCTCCAGATGTAGCAGAAGGGTAAATTAGCTCTTAGCTGATTTTTGCCACCTTCTCACGTAAAAGAAACAAGATCCTATTCCAGTGACAGATGAGTACCATGACCACAGAGGAGTAGGAACAGCATGCTCATGAAAGCCACTATTTCATGCTCTGTGGAGACTTAAAAAGCTTTTTTAATGCTGATACAGCATCACTTCTCAGGAGAAAAAAAACAAAACAAAACAAAACATGAGGTAGTATAGGTAAGATGGTAGATCTGCTATCTTTAATTTGACAAGAGTGAATCTGAGAACCAGTAACTGAAGTTGATGCATTTTTAAAGTACCAGAAACCAGCAGCACTCCAGTTTGCAAGAATTAATGTTTGTAAGTTTTAGATTCCACACTGCTTAAAACCTTTACTAAAGGCCTTTTCCTGAAGATACAAGGAATATCTCACAGTGTTCTGAGTACATACCAATAAGGGTTTAAAAGGAGGTTCCACCTTTCGTGCCAACAGCTCATCCCAGTTAATGTGTCGGAAGAATGGGTGAGCCTGTAAGGGTGAGGAATAGTAGCACAGAGTCACAATCTGCCTTCTGGCTATAAATCAAGAATTAAGCATGGTTTTTTCCAGACCTTCTCTGTGGTGTCTTTCTTTCCAAAATCACATACAGGTCTAGTGTAATGCATTCTGCAGCCCTACATCAGAGTAGCTGGAAGAGCTGAAAATTCATACCATGCCTCCAGGTGGAACAGCATATGTCCCTTTCATGTTTTCCTTTAAAGTACTAGAAAAAGCCAATTTATATGCAAAATGCCTATTTTTCAACTTTAAAAGTTAGATATCTAAAAATAATGACACTGCATTAATGACAAATTATCAAAACTGAAATAAGGAGGACTCTAGACACTGTTAATCAGACCAAAAAAAAAAAAAAAGTCAAGCTGGAAGCAACAAGAATCAGGCCTCTGCCTTAACTTCCAACCATGCAGTGCTGAATGCAAACTAATGCCACTTTTCCCTTGGAAAAGCTACACTAGATGCAAGGGCTGGCAGGTTTTTTGTCAGACTGCCAGAGTACTGTCGCTCTTACATTGTTGACTGTACAATTAGCATTGTGCAACTAACAGAAAAGATTTACTGGAAGAGAGAGCTAAAAAATAAAGGTTACTTTCCAAATCTTGTAACTGTCAAATAGGTAGACAACTGCTTTCATTAAGCTTAAAAGCATTCACATTTTGATCAGGCGTCACATGGGGCTGCCTCTTTGCTCATTATACTTCAAGACAGACATACTCTCCTTCCCTGATGTAGCCTTAAAAGCTGTTTTATTTTCAATAAGGTAATTTAAGAATTCTCAAGTTATGCCAGTTACCTGGACTTCTCCAGCATCTCCAGGACCAGCTCCTAGACGTGAGGCAGCATTTCTTTTTAGCAGCTTCATGAGAAACACACAAAAAAGCAAAATTAGTTACACCATTATGACTAGACTAGTTTTGACATGAATCATCATCTGCATGAATACCATGCAAAATTAATGCAAAACAATCTGCATTCATTAGAAAACAGTTGCATTTTCAAGGAAAATCACTTTTCACCACGCAAAACAAAATTGACTTAAACTAAAACAAGCTTAAGACTGAATAGCTGTAGTGGTACCATTACATTTCTATTTTCTACATACAAGTGTAGTACTGACATTCATTAAAATTCTACCTTTTTAAGCAGATCTCTGGCTTCTTGTGTGAGGTAGGGAGGCAAGTTGAGTTTACACTTGAGGATCTTGTCAATTGTTTTCTTTCTGTTCTCCCCAGTGAAAGGAGGCTGGAAAGCACCATTGATATGGGAGGAAAAATACAACTTGTTCAGAACTCTTACTTGTGTACACAGAACTCACTTCAGTAATTTAGAAAGCAGATAAAACTACTGCAAACAGGACTTCTAATAACTGCATGAGAACTGCTCACAACAGTACTCAGCATCAGTTATAGCAGTGTTTTAGTTATTTCTTACTTGCAGTCTGTATACATGTAAATGCATATGTATTTACACATGCATCAGAATTAGAATACAGGTAACTACAAAAGCTACAAAGAGAAATACATGCAAATATAACTGTGCACCTACTGCTCCAGTCAGCATGTCATACATTAGTGCCCCCAAACTCCACCAGTCCACAGCACGATTATGCCCACTCCTCATCAAGATTTCAGGGGCCCTTTAATCAGAAAAAATGAAAATATGAAAGTATTTTAACAAGCTTCATTCTAATTTTGACTACAAGATTTCAAACAAAACCACACTTATCAAGTAAAATTTCCCTTAGTGACTGAGCATAGGAACCATCAGTTAAAAAAGGCAAAATTTAATCTTCACCCCCAACCAGAGTAATACTTTTCTATTTCCTCATGCAGCTCACATGTATTCAATTGTTCCACAGAACGTGTGTGTGACTGTTCCATCGTGAATGGATTCCTTACATAATCCGAAGTCAGTCAATTTTACATGACCTGAAATTAAATACATAAAATTTAAGACTTGCCAGAATTCCGAGATTTGTGTAAGTAACATTAAAAACCAGGAATTTTTAACATGGATATGTAAAAACTCTGAACTACTTCCAGATATCTTCAATAGTCTGACAAAGCAATACAGCTACAAAACAGAATGAGGTAATCACACTTGCAGATAAAACTTCTGCATTACATCTGCATAAGAAAACATTGCCACTTGAAGAGAAACAAGACAAACTACCAAACCTTGTTCACATATAATGAAGACTGTATAGCACCATTCAGGTAACAGAACAGGGTATCAAATGTTACTGCTTTCTTCAAGGTTCAGGGAACCTTCAACAAATTGTAAAGTGTCCTGAGTAATTCAGAATAAAGTTGTCTTTGTAGCAAGTCAACCATTAAAAAAAAATGCCTGTGTCTCTACACATGGACCTAGAAGCTTGCTGTGGCCTGTTAAAGCCAAAGAAACTGTGTTTAAAGGCAAGCAATTAGCTTTGGCAATTCTTCAGTTATACTGAGAAGAATAAGGAACATAGCCTTGTTCTAAGGAACTCACATAACAGTGAAAAGTTGTGACCTTTGAAGAATTGTTTTCTAATGACTGGTAATGTAACTTGCTGTATTTCTACCTTGGTGATTAAGCATGATATTTTCTGGCTTCAGATCACGGTAGATGATTCCTTTTTGATGCAAGTGCCCCAGTGCCATTGAGATTTCTGCCAAGTAAAAGCTGTAAGGAAACATACACCACAAAATTAGACGTATTCAATCATGAAAAGCATCTTCAGCAGCAAGACTATTACGTACATAGCAACGGTTCCTTGAAAGCATCATTAGAAGTGTATGAGAGAATAAATGAGAGAAACGACGTCTTTGAGGCTGTTTTACTAAAAGGCATACAAACTCCAAGATAAACTACAAAATGACACCATTAGCATTAGACATACCTGTTCAGTAGCTATCTTATCATGAATATATTTGGAGGAATTTGAATTTACTAGTATTTGAAATACGCTTCAAGCTATATTGTCACATCTAGATGGCTAAGCGGAAGAAAAAATAAATGAAGCTAGGAATGCAATGGGCAGCAGGCAGAGTACATCAAAGCTTTTCTAAGGCATTACTGCCATGCACTGTGGTAAGACATAACTGTATTCAGTCTTGTGATGCTTAATCAGTAAGAAACAATTTCAACTTGTTTATATGTAAAATATCACCACTCAAAAGGCTTTTTTGCCTTCATTAGCATAATTACCTTTATCACTTCACATATGAATACAGCCATTACAGTGACTTGGAAATTCTGTAACTGGCTGGTCAAATGGTGTGTGGATAGGGAAGGAAAAGAAATTTACAGCAAGTCTTTCACAATCTTTTCTTCATCACCCAAACCACTTCCTTCACCACAATCATACGGAATACAGCCAGCAGTCAGCAATGGACCCTCTTCTGTAGGAAGACTGGAGTTACACCAGCACAAACTGGTAAGTACAGAACACTGTATCTTCCCCAAACCCAGTTAACTGCTCTTTTTATTAGAGTATGAAATTAATAAGTAGATTTTCAAGTTAGAGCATACAGTTTGAGCACCTGAAAAAAACCTAAAACTATTAATTTACCAGAATTGTTTCGCTTACCAGGCTGTGTCTTCCATAAATATCCCTTCTCTCTCTAACTGCATAAATAGTTCTCCTCCTGTCATGAGTAAAATCATGAGATAAGTATTCTTTTTTAGTCAGTCAAGTCTTACTTTCTAGAAAAACTATAATCAACAGGTATTCTGTCCTGCTCTACAAAAAGCTGTTTCACAAAAACTGAGAACTTGCTATCCTGTTATTCTCAGAATTCCAGCAACCTAAAGAAATTCCAAAAGAAATCAGAGCATGTTGAAAAAGCCAACAGCATTTCTGTCCCTCTTTATTCTGCTGTTACAGCTTAGGCAAATTTCTTCTAATCTGTGTCTTGGTTTCCTACCCATGAAATAAAGATAACACCTTCTTGTTTCACAAAGAATCTGCAAGGACTAAAATCTCAGGTACTCTGTGTGACTGCACAGAATCTAAGTGTGACATAGAGGAATAACAAGCCTGATAGAAGAAAAGGTACAGAAACCCCTTCTCTCATATAGTGTTATGAGAAATAACTATTTACATTTCATTCATTTTTAACACATTGGATTAGAAAGTTTATTAATGTTATTCTGTGTTTTTTCCTACTAACCTATTTTATATTTTAAGACACTGTGCCAATAGTTAGCTGACCTTCTACAGGTAGAGTAAGAAATCCAAATTCTTGATTATGTAAGATACCTATAAGCAGGTAACAGAATTTCATATACTGACCACTGAGATACTCAAGGATGAGGTAGAGTTTTCCACCAGTCTGAAAGGCATAAATTAAGTCTACAATGAAGGGATGTTTTACTTCCTCAAGTATATTCCGCTCTGCTTTTGTATGAGCTGTATCCTTTGCATTCCTTACAATCATTGCCTACAAAAAGCAGAGATTCATCAGCACAAGAACATGCTAAACAAGGCCAACTTTTGTATTTAGTTCCAACTCAGAGCTTACTAAATTGCAACACTACACAAGTCAGCAACATAAAGAACATTTCACCACAATATATAAATAATGTAAAAGATTTTGTGTGGAAGTTGAAGTCTTTATTTCATAGAATCACAAGATAATGTAGGTTGGAAGGGACCTCTTGACCTATTTAAACTAGCTGCTAAGAACTACACAGCCAGAACAACTTCAAGTTTAATCTGAATTCCAACTGTACCTGGATAACAACTGTATATAGGATAAAGTTAATTTTTCGTAAATGAAATAATTAGATAGCTGTAAAAGCTTAATGGAGGGGTAGATTATATATTTTTTTTACATTCAACCTGTACTGAAATGTGAACATTCAGGTTACCTTTTTAAGAACTTTCATGGCAAATATTTTCCCAGTGTTTGCTCCAGTTACTTTTCGTACTTGAAATACCTATACAACACAATACAAATGCAAACACGTTACGACCACATTTGCCATCATAAGATAAAAATCCAAGTTCTGCAGCAGAGAGACGGGATTATCCACAAACTGCAGCACTTCCGGAATGAGAGTAGAGATCTGAGCCAGGATCAGGCTAGGATATTCTCTACTGCCACCAGCTGGTGAGGCTCTGCCAGGGACCTCAGTCCCACAGCACCAACCCTTTAATCGCTTTCACTGTAATGGGTTTACTTCTGTAGAAAAGAGTTCCTTACCTTTCCATAGCCACCTTTGCCAAGTACGCGCAGTAACTCAAAGCACTCTGGGCGGATCTTTTCTGGACCTCTGTTTACACTAGTCTCTGAAATCTCAAATTTTTCACAATGCTCCATGCCACTGAATAAAACCGAAACAACAATATAAGACTACCTAATACTCAAAAAACCAAGCAAATGAAACTAAGCAAGCAAATTACTTTCTGATAAGCATATAGTGTATCTGATATCACTATTTGTGAGATTTGGAGAATTCTCAGCATCACGTTTTATTTTGGTGTGTGCAAAGCAGTAAATTGCAACTTGCACAGAGAAGATTACCTGTAGATTTGGGGGATTTACAGTATCAAGATTTCCTTCAAATACCTTCATTTTAATGCACATTCTCTGTATTACACCAAAATTCCGTTTAAAAACCTAAAGCCTCAAACTGACTTGGATATTCGTATAAGACCTCAAGTAAAGACAAGGCAAGTTATGTTTAAGTTTCAGATCACATTCAGCAACCCCAAAAGTTATTGTAACACTTCTATAAGACAAATATTTTGCACAAAAAGCTGCAATACAAAAAAAGTCTCACAATTCTGAATATGCCACAAAAAGACTGATCCATAATTTAATGATGCTTCTAAATTATGCTATAGTTCTGCAAAAGATTAACAGACTGATCTCGCTAAAGTAAATATCACTGCTCTCTTCTCACAACATAGTATGCTGAAACAATCTGGAAATATATAAATGTAGTAGTGGTAAAGGTATCTGTCTCCTGAACTTCAAATCAGAGCTTCTGAAGTCTCATTTGCTTCAGACTGCTATGCAGATCTGCCACTAGAGCCTTTACAGCATGAACATACCATGTTCTGCAGACAGCACATTATCTTCGGATTACAAATATCATCCAAGTACAAAAGATAACGTTGGGAGAAACAAGGATTAAAAGACAAACAGCAAGTTTGGACAGAATTTGTTTTTATTATTATTTCAAGATACAGTTCACAAATTTTTATCTGAAGAAATAGTGGAAGGACTAGAAACAGCTCAAAATTGAACAAGAGTAACAATTTTTTTTCTATTTAACTTAACAATGTAACAAAATTAGAAGTTATATAGTTGGCATAAATGATAGGGAACATTTTCTAGCAGCAACTTACAGGTCATATTGGCCAACTCCTCCATGGTCCATGCTCTCACTTAACTGACCCTGGGGATGGGAGGGGTAAAAGGAAAAGTAATTATAACAGAAGAAAAAAAAACAGAGTTAAAAATGTGTTTTACAAATTCTTATATTATAACATAGTTCAATATATAATTATGATTTATATGATATAATCAAACAAGCCAAAAGGCCAGGAATAATAACTTATCAGCAGAAGATAACAGATCTACAAAGTTCTGTGCAAGATGTGCAATACTTCCACAGTGACGCAGGGAACCACTGTTTTACCTGACTGCATTGAGACTCAACTGCTGAAATACTGGAGGTAAGAACTTTGCACTCCAGGGTGAATTTGAAAGACACTGAGGTACTGCATTTGCTTTAACAGTTGCTCTTATAGACAGACTTTTAAAACCTATTATAGTAAAGATTATGTGAATAAATTAATGGGGATTCCTACACACTAGAACAAATAATCTAGTGAGGTTTTATCCTGTATTGGCAAATCCCAATACTAATGAAAAACTTAAGCTTTACTCTGATGTTAAATACCCTTTCTGACCAATAATAATCCAGATAGATAATGTACACAAATGTTGCTAAAAAAGGTTCAAGCACTTGAACATCAAAAGTAGTCACCATTAAAGAATTTACTTCGATTCTGAAGAACGATTTCCTTCAAAGATTTTTTAACTTAATCCCTTATGCAAGATAATACTTCCCTCTAACTGTGGCTCTACATGGCAAAAGAAGTGCAAACCAAGCAGACAGCTGGAATGAACACAAATAGAACTTAATGGACAAGCTGCTAGTAAGCTTTAGACTATACATTAACATTTTTAAAAATAGGTACAAAAAGTAACAACTGCAAGTGAGTGAGGAACAGCCTGAAACCCACAGGCTGGATACCCATATACTGAGTGAGGTGTGAAATTTAGAGAACCAGAAGGAAAAAAATAACAGCAAATACCGAGATCTGCTTTTTGCCTTTTCAACTGTTAGGGAGGTGAAAACACTAACCCAAGAAAATCAGAAACTTTCAACAGCTTCCAAACCATTTAAATATTAAAGTCTACACAGCCTGGTTTACTTTGGTGGGCAATCTAGAGGGAGATCTTAACTCCCTGTTTCACCTACTAGCACCACAAGCAATTATGGCATCTTAAAGGTCAAGTCTGCTTCCAGGCCAGAGTTTCTGGCTTGTATAGTCTGGATAATATTTATTAAGGAAATCCAGCTTACTGACATCTGTTTAGATGCCATCAAACCAATTACAAATCAACAAACACAGAGTAAACACCCATCCCATTCCTACAACAGCTTCTCAAGTAACCCCCCTGTTCTGGGAAAGTTTACACATGCTTTTCCCGCCCCTGTGAACCATGGTTTTAATTCTCAGTATTAATTTGATCAAAATTCACTTTAAACACCATTCCACTACTTTCAGGATTTCTTCCTCTTTCACAAACCCAAGAAATGCAGCGCTGGTCTGGCTGGAAGAGTACCAGACCTTCAGTCTGTGGCTACATATGGCTCCATTTATTACAAACACAAAAATTAACACTTTTTTTTTTCCCCCACAATAATTAGCACAACCAACCATGCGGCTTAGGAACAAACTGCCCATTTAAATGATCCTGCATTTTTTCTACAAAGCCTGTGCCTACTCAAAATTACAGCTGATCTCTTCTTGCTACCCCTAGGCTCAGTTTTCAGGAGGTACCAGGGACCAGCACCAGAGACCTGACAAGCTAGTACAGACTTTACACCTTGTTCACTTTCAGTTTCATGATCTCAACTACTGTCTTCAGCGTCTTCATTGTCTTTCTGACACACAACACCTACAGAGATAACCTCCAGTTTTCCCCTTCCATGTTCCTGAGACTTCCCTTCTTTGCTGCTCTTATATTCCCCTACTTTTCAGTTCTGTTTCAATGTCAAATCCATTCTCATTCTCCTTTATGTGTCTACCAAAAGGCACCTCAAAACCACACCAGGTTGCCAAGGCACATTCATGTCCACATGCCATAAAAAATTCAGTCACAGCAATAGTTTTAAATTAATTAACAAATTAATTTTTTACTTGGTCCCCAAGATAGATTTGGGAACATGAGATAGAACAAATTCAACTTTCTTGCCACCCCCCTCAGAACCTGTTCTTGGCAGCATTAATGGCGTGATGCAAGAGACATTGTTTTAAGCCAAGGACTTTATTGATCACTGAGGTGACAGACAGTGCTTTCCCCTGCAGGCTGAGAAGCATTTGAGCTGCCGGCTGTCAAACAACGTCTCTATACAGTTCATATGCAGTGTGGGTATTCCAACTGTGATAAGAGTATCCGGTTATCTCAAAGACTCCAGGAACATCATTAGTATTTCAATAGCAAAAAATAATTGCAGTAGCAGTTTAAGCAACAGCAAATGTTTAATTTACAAAACAATATTAAAAAAAGCAACAGCAGCACTAGAAAAACACATACAGAGACTTTGTGATAAAATTTCCCCAAAGCCTTAGCAAGATCTGTAGGAACATTTCCGTTCTATGATTACAAAACGCCAAACTGCAGATTACAAGGTGAACCGTTCAGGGGAGCGTGGGATGGAGATGCACGTTGATCCAGAGAGACATCTAACAGAGCTTTAAAGCTCTGCTTTTAATTTTGGCGCTAGCCACTACGCACAGTTCCAGAAAAGATTTGCATTTCTGCACTGACGTTAAAACATGCGACAATAAAAGAAATAAATAAAGCAAACCACCAAAAAGGGGACAAATCCAACAACCGCCGCGCGCTCCCGCGACGAAACAAGGCAAAACTTCCAAGGGAAAAGCTGCCGCAAGCACGGCGCAGCTGCCACCGGGGTGGGGAAGCCCGCTCTCCGCTCACCCGACACCAGCGGCCGGCGCAAGGCACGACGCCGCTCCTCTGGCCGCTCCCGGCCGCAGCTGCGGCGCGGTGCAGCGCAGTCGGCTCTGGCCAGGCC